>PVJO010001675.1:52500-164283 GCA_004026905.1 Hystrix cristata | reverse complement strand
GTTCCTGGAGAACATACTATTAAGTGAAATAAATCAGACACTTGTTAGTACACATCGAATTGTTTCTCTGGTATGAGAAACCATAAGTGTAAATAAGGACAAAGGGGTAGAATAGATATTTTGTTTAAGAAAGAAAAAAGAGAGATAGTATTCAAAAGAGAGAACTAGATAGGGAAAAGGGGGATAAAGAAGAAGGTTAAAAGAAAAGTAAGATGAAAGGAGAAAAATTGTAAAGTGTAGCTACACTTGTTGCAAATAGGGAGGGGTGGGTGAATGGAAGGGAGGAGAGGGGAAGGGGGAAGAGGGGGGAAAACCAAGATGTATCATGTACAGGTACAAAATAACCATGTTGATTATGATCATTATGTATACAATGTACCAATACATGTTCTTGGTAAAAATAATTAAAAAAATTTAAAAAAAAAGACCTTGTGGGGAAACTATTTTATAGTGTTTATTTTTAAAAGATACCTCACAAAGCCAGTACATATAATACAGGTTTGTTTATAATGATGGATAAAAAAAAATCTGCAACTTTGCCACAATATAATATTTCCTTGAGATCCATCTTATCAAAATACCACTCTCAGTAAGCTATCATCAGGGAGGTATTGCAGGTGTATAATCTTAATGTACATTTAGGTACAATTTTAAGACATATGTAGCTAAATACATGTCTTAAATATTAGTCTGCACTTTCTAAGAGCCAGCTCTGCAGGCATACTTTGGGGAGGGCTTGCCCACTTTGCTGCTTGGGCACTCAGTCAGAACCTTGGTGTCACAGCCCAGCCCCTACTGCTGGGCTCTGATCTCACCACCTACCTGGGTACTGTTTTGACGGCTGGCTTTCTTCTTTTTGTACTTATCTGCAAGGCTGGTTATTACTTGATCATCTGGAAAATCAAATTTCCCTTGAGCCACGAGTATATGATATTTAGATGATGAGGAGGTAGTTTGAATTAATTAAGATGATATTAGGGTATGTAGGGAAGGAAAGTAAAGCCTCATTTGTTGTCATGGACAAACTGTCCTTGATGAAAGACAACTTGTAGGAATGGGGGAATAGCTAGAAGGAAAAGAAATTAAGGAAAGTTGTTGAGGCACAGCTAAAGGTAAGAGCTGTTCTCATGACTCTTGCTAAAAATGATATTGGCCATTATGTAAATTAAATCTTAATATAATTATGTGTGAAAACTGAGCACATAATATAAATTTGTGACTACGGCGTGTTAAATAGCAGGCAGCATTATAGTCTAAACCAATTATAATCTCCCTTTAAATATGGAAGACTCTATATCATATTTTTCTCCTTTTCTGTGGCACTGAGGGTTAAACCCAGTGTCTTCACACTGAGCTACACCCTCAATCCTTTAAAAAAATTTATGTATATATGTATGTATTTGTTTATTTGAGATAGGGTCTCACTGATTTCGCCAGGTAGCTCTCAAACTTGTGATCCTCTTCCGTCAGCCTCACGGATTACTTGGATTACAGACGTAACTATATGCCTGGCTTTTCTATCAAAATCTGAACAGTGGGATTTGTGATCATCCAAATGAAAATAACTAGTCCTCTGTTCCTCCTCTTAATTTGAAAAAGTATACAAACATGTATACCTTTAAAGATAATTCATCTTAGTCTGATGATCTCTTTTTTTTTTCTTCCCTCCCTCAACATCCTCAATTTGCTACTGGTCAAGTACAGAAGTATAGAAGAAGATAAACCAACAACCAATCTATACCTTTGATAGGGCTTCCTTTGGAAAATAATTATTTATTACCATATAAGGGTTCAAATCATGGAAATAGACAGATGTATTAGTTGATCTGATTTTAGCAAAATTTAACGACAATTTTTGCATTTGTATTAGCTTCATAAGCAAAAAACAAACAAAACTCCCAAACAAATGAGCAAACCGAACAATAAAGTTTTTCTTTAAGCCCCGCCCCAGGCCAGTTACATGAATGTTCTAGGGGATGACTTATTTTGTCTGTGTTTTCCGGGTTGATTCCAGAGTAAAGTTAGGGTTGAAAAGTACCGCTCTGAATCATGGGATTCATACATCTCACAAACTCTTAAATTTTCCACTTTAAAAAAATATTCTTGAGTCATAAAATATTTGTCCATGATTGAATATACTGATGATCTATACTAGAGTCCAACAACCTATCTAGATATCACCCTAGAGTAGAGAACTTTGCTATCCAAGAGGACCTCAGAAGGTGAAAATGGTGAGGCATGTGTCACTTCAAACAGTGTGTAATATTTGTTACCTTGGGTAAGCCACTCAACCTCTCTGAGCTTTGGTTTTCTTTTCTTTGTCTTTCTTTCTTCTTCTTTTTTTTTTCTTTTTTCTTTTAAATAAAAGGAGGGATGACCCAATGACTATTAAGATTTCTTGCATTTCTGTATAATCCATGATTGCTTCCTCATGGACTAATGAGCTTGAATAACTTGGAATCTTGTTAGTGGCCTATGGCTGAAAAAAGTTTTCTGCTTCTCTTAAGGAAGCTCAAGAAATTATCTTGGAAAGAATGAAGGAAGCTCAAGGACCATTTATCACTTTGTTGAGCCCTTCCGAAGAGATGGTAACCATTCATTAAATATCCTGCTAATTGGTTGCAAGCAAAAGTGTCAGCAATTCTAGTATCTTGAGAGTTGATGAGTATTAGTTAGCTAATGCTTTTCGTCTGTGAGAGATTTAAATAGACTGACAATCAGATTAAGTTAAGCAGTGGAGTTAGAGACCTTAAATCCTTTTTCTTTCTTTTTTTTTTTAAATATAAACTAGATCAGTCTGAAAGTTGTATCTTCATCAAATTGAAAGCAATTCCCTCTTTCCAGTACTTTGTCCACTCTTTGGTCACGTTCTTCTTACTCTGAAAAGGCAGTAGCCACCTATTGAAATTCTGTAGGACTCTGGCACTTAGGTCAAAAGTTGCATCATCTGTGAAAACGTCATCAGATCAATTTGACATCTACTTCATATTCACTAAGCACTTTTAAAATAGCTACTCTTGATCATGAACATCATTTTTTTCCTACTGTAGATTGCTGAGAACTTGTATTTCTCTTTTATAAAAGTATAAATTCCTTGAGAGCCAACACATCAAACTCATTTTTATTTTTAATCTCTTCAACATGCATGACCAGTGTAAAATCTGTAAGGGGTGTTCAATAGTGAACCAAATTGATTAAAGTGAGGGAACCTGTCCCATTGGTAATCTTTTCTTAATCTTACTTTTAAAAGTACTGAAAGATAACTTTGAAAATATTTGAAGAAAAAAGTCTATTAAAATTGTGTATTCATTTCAAAAATTGAAATTTCTATATTATTTGTGGATTTTTCAAAGAGAAACTTTCTAACCCTAAAAATAGTTTTGTAATTGTACTACACCTAAGAATAAGCATACAGTCATTCTATTTTCATATCTCAATTTGAAAGGTGTACTGCAGGTGCTCAGAACAGACTTCCTTGGGAACACGATACCACTCAGGGTGGTTAAGATGTGAGATGCCAATGACCTGATTATCATTAAATAAAATTTCCCTTAGCTGTAGGTTTTTTTTTTTTTTAACATTTTAATTGGCACTTTTTTCTTCTCTTTAGTATCTGACACTATTTATTTTGAACTAACTATTCTGCAGTAAACAGCCTAGCTGAGATTATACCCAGTGACACCTGATGTCCACTGGATCAGCTGCTTTACCAGTTGGGTTTGTGCACGGGGGAGGGGTTGGCTTCTTCCACCAATCTGTCAACTAATGTTGCAATAAATAACGTTGTGAAGTTTTCTAAGGGAAATTCAATTAGGTGAAATGTTGACATTGTAATGAGTTAATCAACAGCATTTTACAAGGTTTCTATTTCATATTTGTGTTTTTAAACCTAGATATATACCAGGGAAAAGCATGCATTCACATTGCTTTCTGAATGAACTCAGAAGCAAAGATTTTTATCATCATTCCTTTAAAAACACAATTTTACTAAGGGCGCCATCACTGAACGCTCACCACTGCAGACTGAAATGTAGGTTGATCTCACACTCTAAGTAGAAGAAAATATCTGTAGTTGCTGAACTTGGTTTATTACAAAGTTCTGCCATTAAATGATGCTTACTTAATTGCATTCAATCTCTGCATCTTCAGCCGAGAACTTCCACAGTAAAGGACAATGTATCGGTACATCTTAGGTAGTCTTGCATAATAAAGACTATGAAAGAATATGTGAAAAGTAGCAAAAGCATTTTTGCAGTTTGGTTACACCACTGAAGAACCACGTATTTAGTTCTCTTTGTTAAAGCAGCTCTTGGAGTCTTCTGAAAGCCACTCAATAAACTTGAAGTAAGTTAAAATTACTAAAATATGTTCAAATTCATCAGATTAATAGTAAAGACTTTGAGTTGCAGAGCTTCATAAAAGTAGATTGCCAACAACCAAACTAAACCAAGGGATGATTTGAAAGATCTAGCCTTAAAATTCGTTTTTATGTGGAATCAAGAAATTGTGAGATTCTAAATGAAGCGAATAAACGTATCCACACATATTCTTCAGACCTAAAATGGCAGTTATTTTTCTTTAATCATTTCATAAGAAAATTTGGAAGATGATGTCTTTGAGAGGACAGTAATACAAATTGGTATCCACAAAATATGAGCCAGGAGTAAACATCAGTAGTCAGTGATTTATTTTTGTTGTAGTTGTTGTTTGCCCCCTATGCATGGTGAGCCCCTATTAGTAATTGAAATTTTAGTTAGGTCCAGACATGGCAGTTCTTGAAGAATATGAAACTGTTTGTCCTCTTGCCTTAAAATGTGAAGTAAGACATAAAAAGTTTTCAGGAGTATGCGACTATACATATGTGGGTATACGTGTGTAGGCATTTGGGTGGGGCGGGTGGTGAATAGAGCAATCTCTGAAACCAAATGACAGCCTCGAAAGTTCTTTCATTCTGAATGGGCCACTTGGTAACTACATACAAATATCATAAGTCAGTGGTGGCGAACCTTTCGGAGTTTTGAATAATACAAACATCCCATGCAGCCTGCATGCTATAGGTTCACCATCACGGATTCTAAGTGAACCAAATTAAATCTCTCTTCAGATTTTTATCCCGGTGGCCCAAGTCTGTCTGAGAGTGGCATCTATTTGTCCATTAGGGTTTAGGTTTGGTGTGATGTTCAGTTGAAATCTCAGTAAACAAGATTTATGAGAAATTAATTAAAATTGAAATTGAAAGTGGTGGGTATTGAGGTACAGCTCACCCTAAAATGGATTGAATGTATTTATCATATGTGCATAAAGATAATGGATACTTTTGTTTAGAAGCTAATCACAAACGAGCCACTTAAAATTTGCTTTCATTACATAACTGTTTCCTTTGAGTGAATGACCACGCCTTCTTTTAGCACTCAGCCTTTGTCCAGGGTTTAGATTGTTTGTGGTGCCTGTGTCCTTGAAGAAATGTAACATCTTTCACAAGATTTTGTCCATGTGAAATCAGATACCAGTTTTTATTGCAGAACCAAGCCTACAAATGTTTCTCTTTAAAGACATTTTCAATAGAAACAGTAAGGTATAAATCATTTAAGCAATTACCTGGACATGGTGGAAATGGGGCTTGGCTTGTTCTGTAGCCCCAGATGTTTCCAGATTCCAGTAATAACCCAGTCCAGATATTTACAGCTTAATTTTCTGTGCATGTGCACCTGTCCACAAATGGCTCCTATTTCCCATTTTCTGTCGGACAACTGGGCTACTTAGAGGTAAAGAAAGTGATTTTGCTGTGGGTAGTGATAAACATTAATGGTTATAATAAGTTGCTGTGAGAAACTTTAATCACTTTAAAAACAGAGAGGCTAAATTTAGAGGATTTTATACTAAGAATGAAAATAAATTATTCAAATGGCATTTTCCTTTATGGATGGGGATGGGGGTAACCTCTCTCCATTCTTTAAAATCATATTTGATCTTGATATACTACGTGATAAAAATGATTCTTTTTTTTAGCTGCCTCTTCTGGCACTGCTTGGGTTATCATGCAAGCTGCTAGTTTTCTTTGCATCACTACCCTGGAGTTTTTCTTCTTACTAGAAACTAAACAAATGGAAAATAATGATTGGTAACCATCTGGTGTGCAGAAATTTCACATATACCCGTTAACTCTATTTTATAAAACAAGACCAAATGAGTGAGTTACGCTGTTGCCAGGAAATGGCAAGGAGCAATAGACCGTTCCTTTGGACAGAGCAGAAACATAGGCAGCCAGCATTTCATCATGGGAAGTCGGTTGGCCGGGCTGTGGGGCTGACTGTGCACAGATATTTGTGCACGTGCTTGTATTTGTGTGTCGGTGCCTGTGTATGTAGTGCTTATGTGAAGAACACCACCGGTTCCTCCCTATGTCCCTATTTTCACTCCTATACTTCCAATTAAGCAAATCAAAGTAATGTCGATATAAATCAATCAATTCAATCACCCTAGCCTAAATCCGTTTGCTTAGAAAGTAAAGTTAAAATCCATGAAGTCATATAGGAGAAAGACTGATAAAAGTATGTAGACGTCAGAACAGAATCACAGTGTCCTTAGCTGTGTGTGTTTAATGACTAGCAGCTAGCCAATGCAGTTCTATCTTCTGCCTAAAAATACCTTACCTGGAAATCAGGTTGAGTGTATGTGAAAAGATATTGACGGAACATGATCAGTCGTGTAGTTGCTATTGAAGTGTGGATGCTGTATTGAGGGAAGACATGTAATGGAATAGACAGAAAATAAGTGGTTACTAAAACATATTCAAATAGACTAGGTAAGGCTTGATTTTACATTTATCCATATAATCTATAATCAATCTCTGTCTGTCTCTTTCTCTGTCTCTGTCTGTCTCTCTGTCTAGCTATCATGTGAATATGCTTACCCACTCAAAACTGTACATATTCTAACTTTCACTTATTCGATACTGGGATTTTGCCATATAGCAAGAAAAGTTGTTTAAAATGGGCAGTATATTGAGTTCAGAGGACCCATACAGTTCATAAATTCTCTGGTGTCTACTGGATTTTTCATCAGGGAGACTTCCAATAAAAATGATCTATTTTAGAAATAATATTGTTTAGTAGGTTGAAATGTGGTGTAATAAAATTAGACCTTCAGTCTTCTAAAGTTCCTACTTAGATGGCACCCTTGGGATGGTAAAATGGCTGTATAAGCTGATGAATCAGACAGTTCCACTGATGGGTACATTTGTCAGTCTCTGTTACAGATATAATATATTCTTATATCTGTAATCCTGACACTGTTACATCCAAATGAAATCAACATGAGGTTGTCATCTTTAAGCAAATATGTTAAGTGTTGTCTTTTGTGCTTTGGATTTGAAAGAAAGGGGCCCAGGGGAAGCAGCATCATGCAAATGGAACAAATCCCATTTCTTCTGAGCTGTGCTGTTTTCCCCTCCATGGCAGCTGGCTGTGTTATCTTTGTGTGTTTCTCTGAGTGCTGACAATTCTTTCAGTGATCTAAGTTAGGGCACATTAGAAAGTGGAAGCAGCTGTCTGTCGCTATACTGAGAGACGTGTTTGCTCTACTGCAAAGATGAAGGACCATGAATCCTTGACACACTCTCCCCCCTCCCCCCCGTACTTTCCAACATGATCAACATTCAGACGCACAGATTGTCTGCTTGGACAGTTTTTTGTTCTGACTGACAGCATCTGGCATAGACAAATTTAAAAATACATAGCCTGCCATGCTTGGAATTGGAACATCCCTTCTTTATTAATCTTCTCATTTAAACCATTCATTTACATTTCAGAAAGGTTACAGCTTGATATGGTTGAAACGTAGATTTTTAGATGAATAACCTTCTAATGAAATGTCTTGAATGAGTACCAAGCAGCTAGTGTTCATTAAAAATTACACTCGATTAACACGGCCTTGGAAGCTGGGGAGGAAAGGGGTTTCTTATTGTTTTAATCCACACTGCAATCCACTGTTTACCTTCCTGGCACAAAGCGAACAGAAATGATGCTTGTATTCGCAACACTTCTGCTATTGAACACAACTATGATATCACCCTTAAGCCGACAGAATACTTGGCCTTGTTTAACCAGCTTTCCTTCCTTCTGAAAACCCCCAGAGGTGTTTAAAAAATTTAAACATGACCAAAATATGCCTCTCTCAAAGTCCTTTCTCTCGCCATGTCTCACCCCTCCCCCATTCCAAAATACTATGTGTCTGCTCCCAAATTGGGAGTGGGGGAAGAGGAGAAAGAAGCTTGTGTGTTTTCAGATGGAAAAGTAGAGAAAACACTTTTAGATGGAATACTCCCCCTGGCCTCAGGATCGTGGATAGACATTTATTTGTTTGCATTACTTTAGTAATAACATCGCAGTACAAAAATTGCTCTCTGTCTCTGCCTCACTCACCCCTGCACACATTCGCGTTTCTTATCCATTCTCGATTCCACAGTCAGCTGCAGCAACATGCTTGTCTAGCATTTATGTAAAAAATAATATGAATACTGGCTGTATTAGTCAGTCTGGACTTTAAGTCCACGGGTGGGGGAAGAAGGGGCGGAGTCCTTCTTTTACCGTACATTGCAGATTTTTTTGGTCACTGCAGAACTCAGGTATAACCATCCAACTTCCGGGTGTGGCTACATTAGTTCTCAGGGGTCTGTGGGGAGGAGTCTTGCAAGATTATAACAGAAAGAGAACTACCTAAGTGTTGGGTGGTAAATACGTAAAGCAAGCGTCCTGGATAACTTGGAAAAGTAGGCTTCAAAGAGAAGCGTGATTAACAGTTGTAGGCAGAAGAGGTGAGGTATTTTTTCAGTACGTGCAAAAGGGCACTTGCTTCAGGATAAATTTTGACAAATTTCAGAAAAAAATAGGTGCGGAAATAAAAATAAAAACAGATTACAGTTTTATATCAAAGGCATTTTTATGTTCTTGAATATATGAGAAAATGACACATTTCCCTCCATGTATTATACATTATTACTTTTTAAATTCTGCTTATTTTTAAATTGGAGACTTATTTAAGCAAAATGTGTCTGGGAATTAGCATCGTGTTTGACTGGAATCGGCTTCTCTGCCCGCCCCGTGACTCGAATCCTGGCTCTCTAAATGTGAGGCGGATGTTATTTGGTTGGTACCTTTTTCCCCCCTTTTTTTTTTTTATTACCTGTCAAGAAATAAATGGCAAGAAATCAAATCCGAGTGGGTCTAGTTCCAGTGCTTTGATTGCTAGTAAATGTTTTATAATCAACTTTTTAAATATAAATTACTTCATTTGTTATTTTTCATTTGGATTTTTTAATGACCACTTTGTAAGCAAACTGGCAATGGCTCAGAGTATACAATTCCCTCATGTAAAAAGCCAGGTTTAGCAGTAATGCTTTTAATCTGGACTTGTAGAGGATTCAGGAGCATCCATAGATCTGCTCCAGTAATTACCATACCCCAAGTGGCACTGGAAGAGACATTTGCCTAAAAACTTGATGTCTTCATTATGCTGTTTACATTTTAATTAGAAACATGAAAATTACTGATTCACACAGACAACTATAGTTTAAGTGGTTTCGTTCACCATCCAATAAATCATAAAAAAAAACCCCACAGTTGGCATAAATAGTTTACTAGGAATCATTCATGGGAATAATGTGTTGGCACTATAAGCTGCTTAAAATATGTTTTTATTTTACCAGAGGTAGAATTTGCATATAAATTAGAGAATGGCATTTTGAGTTGACAGTCATTTATGCAGAATACCACCCACATGCAAATACATATATGGGCTTCTGTGTATACTTGCTTTGAGTGTATAGGTTTTGCAGTGTTGCGGATGTAGATCCACACGGCCTTGCCTATCACTTTTAAAAATACACGTTGTCTTTTAGAGTTTTGTCAGAAATGCTGCGGTTGTTCTAAATTTGCATAGCCACAAACACATCTTTTATCTGTTGGGAAGTATCAACTCGTAAGAAAGAGAGACGTTTATTTCTGGTACTACGAGACTGTCTCCAAAAGGAGCTGCCGGTCCATTTGCTCATTATCCGGCTTTTCCAGGCTTGTCTCTTCTCCCCTAACTTCTGCATGCCCGTCAGCTGCTGCCCTAAACTGCTCCCAGTCGGAGCGGCTGGACCGAAGCGGGGTGGCTGTCAGAGTCCGCTCCTGAGTCAGCAGCCCATCCGTTGCCTGAGTCCTGCGACAGTCACTCATCCAGTTTTCCCCTCCCCAGGGGACAGGCGCCTCCTCATCATCGAGGAGGGATGACCCTTCTTGTCTGGCATGCTCAAAAATCCTGAATCTCCCCTACATTGGTGTGTGAGTTCAAATCTCCCTCCTGGAGGCAGGGCTAGGACTGCAGCTAATGACTCCAAGATATGGGGGTGGGGGGTGGGGGGTCAGCACACTGATGAGCTGGAGTACTGGGGCATTGTGCGAGAGCCGAATTGTACATTTTTTCCCCATAACTGCAGGCTCCCCTCCTTCCCCTCCCCAGACCCTTTATGGTAGATCAATATTATGCAGAAACAAAACCAGGAATAGCCACAGACATTAAAAGCCATTTTCCTTTGTGATATCTTTTTTGGAAAGTTATTAGTCACGGCTGAAGGAGGCTCTGTTATTATTTTTTTATTATTGTTTGCTTGATTGGAAGCACCCAGTGGGTGAACATTTACATTACTTCACAGTAAAATTCACACTATAGGCCCAGTTTATTTTGCATTTTGAGCCCACAGACTGTAGGTAAAGTAAATTGTTAAAATATTAGCTAGGTCTCTCCATACCTAGGTGTTTGACTTGAAATACTATTGCAATCTTGCTTTAAACTTTTGAATGTGAATGTACTGCATGGAAACTCATGCTACCAATGTGCTATGATTTCTGAGAATTAAAGGGTGGAAAATTAATTCTCAGAGACTGCTTTGGAAGATAAATTTTGTGCTTCATTTCTACATGTCTGAGTTCGTCTTTTTTAAGGTCTCGGGAATTGCCAAAGTTTGAAGATGGTAATCAGTGATTTTGTGTTGCCCAAAACATTTTAGATTTTAATGGAAAGTCACTAGGATCGTTTTCACGGTAATTGGAGTAATCGGTCTGGGTAATCAGACCAGGACTTTTAAAAACAGTTATTAGTGCTTTGCATTTACTAGGCAGAGTTCCTGAGCATGCCAGCTAGGGTGATAGTGAATTCATGGGTATATGCTGACTGATTGCTTTGCATTACCTCTTTTTGGGGGAAAGCAGCGCAGGCAGGGCACTTATTAGGTCTCTGGACCTCCTAGATGTGATTAGACACAGCAATCGACATCCGTAAGGATGGAAACATGCTGCCCACTCGTACACACAGCAAAATTCCAATAGTTCTGTGCTGTCTGGTAAATCCTGTCTGCTTTATGCAGTGTGGCCCGAAACAGTTGTGTGGTGCGGGAAGGCTGGCTGCTGGCCAGCCACTGACTATGAAATCCTGGGTACCTGAGGGCTTATCAGTTCCTTTGCTTTGTAAAAGAAAAAAGTGATGAAAATGTTGGTAAACTGCCATGAAGGTTTAAGGCTGCTGGAACAAGGAGCCGTGTAATCAGATTGGAAAATGGAGCTTGCGATTCTCTGCATGGAGAGCAGCCGTCTGTGGACCCTGTGAGCCGCTGTGCTAGTGCCCGAGCTGACCACTTTGTTAGCAAATCAGCTTGTTTGCTGCAGCAGCAGGGTGGAAAAGACCAGAGCCTGTGATGGTATGTAACGGAGGGAGAGCTCTTGCATGGCACAATCTAATCAGCTTGCAATTAGCTCAGGCTCTACAGTCACCTTCTTAATTCCTCCCCCCCTTTGTGTTAGTACTGTGCACTTTAAACAATTAAGTAAGGGAAGTAATCCTTCAAGCAAATCAAAGCCATCCTTTAATTTTATCACCCTGCTGAAAAAGTATCAGGTGGTCCACTGGTCTTCATCAGACGCTGAAATTCACCAGCTCACTGTAGCAGAGAGAGGGGCTTTAACCAACTGATATTTTGAATAATCTTTCAAATATCCTGGTGAGGGTGGGGAGAACAGGGTCTATTATTTAAACTAGAGTCAAAGTTAAAAATTGATGTGAGGGGGAACTACAGATGCCTTTTGGTTTATATACAAGTGTAAATGCCTTTTGGTTTATCTATTGTAGTGCATTTGTTTTGTATTTTTCATAACCAGAGGCAGGCTCTGTATGTGTGTTAAAGATACAGATGTGTGTGTATATTTCATATAGAAAATCCTTTACGCTGCTGTTCATTTGGACGTCTCTGTACCACACCTTTTCGAAGGCTCTGATGACATCGCCACTTGCACTGATAATTCCACTACTTCACTTTCACCTAACTTGATTCACTAAGGTTTCAAAGAACCGGGATCTCATTACCGATCGTGTGTGTTACTTGTTAATCCTCTAAAATAAAATTTACATCCTGGGGGTGAGAGGTGAGACGAGCAAAGCATAGATTTGCAAAATCAGCGCAATAGTTTTATATTTTACTTAATTCAAGGACAGTGACTTCTGCACTACTACTTAAGACTCTTGTTTACTGAACCCAAATAAATAAATCTCTTAAGAAATATTCTTAAGTAACCTTCTATCTTTTTTTTTCCTCTTCCGGAAGCTTTTGCTGAAATACTGTCTATGTCCACGAATCTCTGACCAGTTATGTTTCAGTAGGCATTTATCTGTCATGAGGTAGATGTTAGCATTGTTTCACTGCTGTCGACTTCAGAAAGCAGTACAGAGAATGATTATTAGAATTTGCTTGAAAAAGTTGTTAAAGAATTAATTGTCTTAAGTATTTTTTCATCCAAAATTGTCAACTCCTTCCTGGGGTTTGTTTGTGTTAATAATAAACATAGCCATGATATTACTGATGTTTGGTAATACAAGTATCATAGTTGAATTGTCTCCATAGGAATTTATTTGCCTTTATTAAATGATAGAACTTTATGAATAAAGTATCTTCTTTTGGCCTTAAAAAAAAAAAAAAAAACCTCTCAACGATGTACACCAAACATTTGGACTTAGCAGTTTTTTTTTATTTAACAAACAGATCAGAAAGTTTAACTGTTCACGTATTAATGATGTGATAGGATAGCAGGACTCCTTGTTTTTCTATACAGATTTCATTACGTCCCTTAAATTTTGTATTTGGAAGACCTAATTCAGTTTGATGGAGAATGAGAGTAGTCAATGTAAAGGACATTTGAAATTAGGTAAGCTTTTAAGTTTGCCTCGGCATTTTGCAATGTGTCCTTTTTTGGGTTTTGAATTTTTTGTTTTTAATTAAAAAATAGATTAAAAGAAACATACATCACCCACACGCGTCTTAAGCAGCAAAGATTCACTTTATATTCTTTTAGAGGACAAACTCCATTAGATATGCACTTACTGTACATTGGATTGTAAATCTTACAGTTTAATGGTAATTCAGTGAGCAGTTACTGCTTTAGTGGCCTTTTTCTTTCTTTTTTGTCCCATCTCACTTGTGAAATAGGGTTACCCTTTACAAGTGTCACATCCATAGATTCATCTTTTGTACTTTGTAGTTGTTCCTGGTGCATCAAGCTTAAGTTTTTTTTTTTTTTTCTGTTGTTGTTGTTGTTTTTTAAAGGCAAAGCCATGAGGAGCCATGTGGTAGGTGAGGGGCGTGTTTGTGTGTGTACTGAGGGGTGGGGGCTGCGGAATGAGAGCTTTCCTGCTAATGAGAGAGAGAGAGAGAGAGAGAGAGAGAGAGAGAGAGAGAGAGAGAACTGTAGCAACAAAATAACCAAGAATGTTAGCATCAGTCTAACAGATTAATATCTTTTCCTAAATATGCATTCCTTCTAACCTCATTCTCAATCTAATGTTCAGTTTTCCATAACAGATTACATTCTGTGCTTGAATTCCTGGAAATAGAAACAGTATCTGATTGGTACAAGAATCTTTGCCTTGCTTACACTGTTAATATTCTTATCCTCTTTGGACAGTGAAACACTTTTTTGTAGAAACAATATATACATTCATAAAGAAATTACAAAGGGATTCTCCTTCTGAAGATAATGAGTTCTCTTCAGGAACTGCAGGTTACATGGCGCACAAATGAGCTCTAAGTGGGGGGATTTAGAGTCCTGCTGCAGCATTTAATTTCTTGAGGAAAGGAGTTCAGTTCAAGGTTAGCCTGTTATTGTGGCACTGGCAACTCCTCGCATCCCCGTTCTTCTGCCAGCAGTACTGCACAAAAGGCAGTCATTTTTATTTAATACGTAGGGAGGTATTAATCACTGCAGTATTTTCTTGCAAAAATTTATCTTATCATATTCATTGTTTCACTACCCATGACAATAATAGGTGTTTAATTACTCAATAAGGAGCATTTATAGATTCCATTTTTCCTGTGTGCTGGACAAATGGTATTGATTTTGTACTTAGATGCAACATGAAACTGTATTAAACACAATTAGATTTCCAAGGCTGGTAAAATGTACATTTGTTATGGACTTCCTTTAGGAAATGGCAAACATCTTCTAATCCGGACAATGCCTTTGGAGTAAAAAGATGTGATTTTATTGGAGCTCCATGGTTAAAAATGAATGTTCTTTTCTCGTCTGTGTGTGTGTGTGTGTGTGTGTGTGTGTGTGTGCGCCTGTGCACTTGTTGTAGTGAAGCAAGAGTTTATATCAACCAAAAAGATTTGAAACAGATTATTCTCTGTAGCCAGAAAAGCTATTGTGTACAGGTAAAAGCTGACTTTGTGTAATCTTGTAATTGTTTCTCTTTAGCTGATGCTCTAAGTCTTTATTTTACCAATAAATAAGTTATTTCCTGGGATGAAAGTGGAAACCGTACAAGACGAACTAATAATACCTTCATCTTGTGCTGGATTCTAGTTTACCTCCTTGTAAGT
Source organism: Hystrix cristata (assembly GCA_004026905.1). Lineage (NCBI taxonomy): Eukaryota > Metazoa > Chordata > Mammalia > Rodentia > Hystricidae > Hystrix > Hystrix cristata. Next base: position 149,375 of record PVJO010001675.1, on the reverse strand, counting down.
GTTGAAGAAGACCCCGAAGTCCCTATTGTGTCATATTTTAAACAGTGGGTTTTGTTAAAATTGGCACTAAATAAAAACCTTTCGTTTAGCTGACACTATTATGTCACAGGCAGACCGCACAGAATCTTGCACATAACCAAACTCAATCTTGTCCTCCAGCACTGCAAGTCCGCCTGCGTTTTGCTTCACCTTGCTTTTTGCAGACACGTTTCCACCTCCATTTAGCGCGTCCAGAACCGTAATTGAAGGGGACTCTTGTTGGTCAGTGCATTAATCGCCTATGAAGTTCAGCTCTTCACGGGTTTATTTCCTGTGGAGGGAGGTCATTTAGCCTTGCCAAAATAAAAAGCAAAATAAACCAAGGACAGACGAGCGATTGCTTAATCTTCATAATGTCTCTGAAGCATAGCTTACATCCTAGCTAAATATTACTTTGTATTTTTTTCAAAGGGTCATAGACCTTGGGGCTAAAATTTCTCGGTTCTGGAGAGTTATATGAATAACCGTCCTTATCCCCACCCTCAAAAAACAGGAAATTTACCCCTTGACAATTGATCAGGACTGTATTATGTTTTTAGAACACTAATGATTACTATTGGAACTGTAATTGATCACTACATTGGCATAGAATTTTTAATGTTTGTGTAAAATGTACAAAACTTTAAGGAAGATTTTATAAGGACTTACCATTCGCTTCATGGTTCAGCAACCGTTTACTAATTTTAACTGAACCTCCTATTCGGTGGACATTTGCTTTGTTATTTTTCTTTTGGACTGTTATATGTTAGCATCAGTAGAACAGTGAGCAAAATAAAGACTAACGTTTTATATCTGACCGGTATATTTTTTTTTTCCTGGTGCTTTCAAGAGTGCAAGAAAAAAATAAATTGATTGACCTGCCCATTTTAAAACACCATTCTATTTTTTTTTCCTCATAGATATGAGAAGAAAAGCCAAGTTTCATTCCAAAAATATGTTTTATATGTTTATTTTGCTTGATAGAGGGTGCGCAGATTCTGGCAAGAAGGGGCTTCTTGGTTATTGAACCTAAGATCTTCCAAGTCCTGTGCAGATAGATCTTTGATCACACAGCAGATCTCGACTTGGGGTCTAACAGCTGGGTGGGGAATACTGTACTTTGTCAGGAAGGGTCATGCTTCAGGGGCAAATTCCGTAGAAAGGTCCGAAGCTTTGGCTTGTCTCCAGCATACTGAAACTAGGTCTATGTGATTCCCTGACCTAGGCCCTAGATCCTGATGATTCCAAATGAGCTATTTTGTACTTCATATTTCAATTAGACAAATTATTTATTTATTCAATAATATGAGAGTAGGTTTAATTAAGTGAAAGATGATTGCATGAAATTAGCTAGTTATGAAGTGGATTACATAAAATGCTGGTGTGGAGCCAGTTTCATGGCTACATATTAACTTTTAGAAAGGCTTACCATAAGGAGAAGCATGGGTTGGGTGGGGGAGTGTTGGGATGTAGATTTGGGCTGCTCGGCTCCTTCCTGCTTGTGCTTGTACTCTTTCTCTGGGTTTGCTAAGGGTGACGTTACATGGTGCACGCGACAACGTGGCTTTCTGAGGCAGCCGAGTCCTCAGTGTTGTGCCTCACTGTATGAGGACATACACTGCAGCATACATATGAAGAGTGCTCGTTTCTAGGTTCCTTAGATCCTTCAGGAGGAGGAGTGTGTTTTGAGAACTTCTGTCATCTTGGCTCACAGAAACTTACCTATGTGAACCATAAACACAGGCTGTATGTAGCTATTGCTTTCGAAGCATTAATATCGTGTATAACTTCTGAATCCCTTTCACTACTTTACTGTGTGGCAGTATGATATTCTGTTTGTGGAAACATTTGTAAAACTCCAGTAAGTTAATATAACGACTTAGTTCTTGTCTTCTTCTGTGTGTACAGATTTTGCTCTAGCTCTGTCTAAATCTCTACACTGCCCACTCTTTCGCCTGTCTGCCCAGGGGCGTCTTGCAACCTCACGTTTAGCTGTTTGAATAAAAAAAAAAAAAAATCAATAAGACCATTAAAACCATTTGGAACATTTTAAAAATGAGAACTAATATTTTAATTACTCCTGACATGCCAGTTGGAGGCCCATATCCTCCTTTATGACAGTTCAGTTTAGAAACTACATTGCTTCATTTCAGTAACTTTATTACCATTTGGCTCAGAGATTGCTATTTCGCCTTGGCCACAGATTTCATCAGTTGCCCGGTTCACCTTTGTCCACACTATACTTGTGAAATGACCTCCTCCGTTAGTGCTTGTCAATAGTAAATTGCTATATTCTGTGCCTAGAAACACACCAAAGAATGACGGCACTTTATTGAATGACTGAGTTTATACTTAATTTTTTAAAATTAAAACTTAATTGGAACAGTCTTAATTACCATTTAATACTAGTTAAATAAGGGACTAGTTAGTGTGGCCATCACAGTATTCTTGTTGGATACACATGACAGGCAGATCTCTGTATAACAAGTTTTTTTTTTATTTTTATTTTTTTTTACCCTTTCTAATTTTCAAACTATTCTATCAAAATAACAATGTGTGAAGTGGCCAAGGTTCAATCACACTGATGATGTTAATTTTCTTTTCGAGAATTCCCAGTAACTAAATCATCTCTTCTCAGAAAGGTTTTTTTTAAATAGTGAGAAATTTGCACCACTGTAATATAAAGACACATAACATTTGATATTAAAATTTGGGGATTTTTCTTAAAAATGGTTAAAGGATCTTGAAATAATTTTTTTTATTTTAAAGAAATGGTGAAAATAGTGTATTTGGAAATATTTAGCAGTTTGCGCTTATATCAAGACTATATTTATCTGTTACATATATAAATTTCTTAAAAATAAATGTAAACTTTTGTTCATTATAGCATTTATAGAAAAGGAAAAAATGTCCACTGCTCACCTCTTTTCACAAGGAGTTTGTCATTTTTTTTATCTCTTTAACAAATCTGTTGCCATAAATAGACTACTGTAAAGTTGCTTGAAAGTTAAGATAAAATAAAAGGCCAGTAATCTGGAAAATCTTTATATGAAATTTATATTGACAAAATCATGCTGTTTTCCAAATGTTGTTTGATATGTACTTAGTTTTAGATGAATAATTTCACAAAGATTATTTTCTTCTACCAAAATACTTAAATTCCGTCTTTAGTGACCTTTTCATCTTTGTTTTGCTGTGTCTCAGAACTCTGAAGAGTTTACCTGCAGGAACTAAAGTGAGGTTTCTTTTCTTTCTTTCTTTTTTTTTTTTATTTATTTTAAACCAAGAACATGTATTGGTACATTCTACATACAATGGTCACATTCATTACATTTATTCTGTACCTATGCATGATGCATCTTGGTTCTCCCCCCCTCTCCCGCCCCTCCCCTCTGCTCCCTCCCTCCCTATTTACAGCAGGTTCATTCATCCTTTTCCATATTTTCCCTTTTCCCTCTCTCCCCTGTTGCCTTTCTGCTTTTCCCTTCCTTTCTTTCGAGTACTCCTCTCCTCTGCACACCATCCTCTAAAGTGAGGTTTCAACTGTGGACAAAAGCAGTTTGGGCAGATAAACGTGGTGAGCATTGTTTTCGTAATGCTCTAAGTGTCCTGAAATAAAAGCTGATTAATCAAAATTTTATTCCTAAATAGAAATTACAAATAATCCTATTACAGTTGTGCAGTTTCACTGAAGTTAGGCAGTGAGGACGGAAAAAAGGCAGTGAGTTTCCCCCTTCCAGGCGCGGTGGGTGCTGCCAGCGCAGGGCATTCAGGAAGATGGAGGTTTCGTCGGTTTGTTTATTCCATTGGGCATATTTGCTATAATGTTGTTTATTTTAAATGAGTTTATGGCTCTGAGAAAAAAACTTAATAAAACCCTGTGTTTGAAAATGAAATTTGTCAGAATTTCAGCCCACAAGATTCCCCTGTCTTGCACAATAACTGAGATTTGAGTGCTGCGCTCCCTCCAAGACTGACTTTTAGCTTGCGTTGGATCAGAGCAGAATCCTGTCAATCAAAAGCACACACAGTGTAGGTGTAATTTCTTGGGAGAATGTACAGAAAGTTGTAATATGAATTTTGCATTTTAAATAGTGTGATTTAGATTTAGCTTACAAAAAGAAAAAAAAAGGCATCGTCTAAACCTGAAATCAAAGTAGATATCCACAAACACCTGCTTAAATCATCATGTTTAGGTTCGTTTAACGATATATTACTTAAAATTCAGAATAAGTAGAACAACCACACTTAATATACAATATTCAGTAAGTTATTAGGGCTTATTAGTAGTGTCATAGTTGGTAAAACAAACTTTATATCCTTGGTTTTACCATATTGAATGTGTGGAGCAGAAATTCAAAGCATTCTTTTTCATGTGCATAACCATAACTATTATTAATTAAAATACAGCTTTATTAAAAAAAAGAACCCAATTAGCAATAATAATGGGTGGAAATCACCATTATGGAAAACTAGATAAATTGTGGTTACAAGTTTACTGGTAGATAAGTTAAACCTTAGAGGCGTGAGGTGTAAAGTTTGTGTCGCATTTAACAAGATTTAGAAGAACATTAAACGTAACTTATGTGTAATGTGCAATATGAATAGAGCTTTACTGAGTCCCAGAGGAAGCTGAAAATGTAATTCAGGATATGTTGGGCTAAGATGTTGAGATTATGTTCCATGAACACTAAAAGATAAGGTTTTCTTGCAAGCATGTAAACTTACCAGATGAAGAGAAATGAAAATAACATGGAAATTTCCAGCAGCTAAGGATGCAGTTATACATATGATTGAAATTGATTTTCACTCTTCAGTTTTACTGTAGTGGCTGGCGTATCTTAACTGTTTTTTTGGGTTAAAACAAACCAGCCAACCATATACATAGTGTCCCATCTTCTTACCATGTTCAAGGAAAAGGGGGCAAAGAGAAGGGAGAGGAAAGGAACACAATTTTAGTAAAAGATTCTTGAGTCTTGCTTGAGAGTTAAGGGGAACAGTCTTGTATCTGATCTGTTATGATTGGCAAAAAACAAAACAAAGCAAAACAAAACAAAAAAAAAGAAAAAATTTCCACCCAAAGAATTTATATAATGCTCTTTTCCATACATGTTTCTTAGAAGTGCCCGTATTGTCAGCTTATTATATATATATATTTATATATAGCGAACTGTGACTGGAACTTTAGGAATTGAATGCTGCCATTATGTGGTGGTTACGGAGGAAAACTCTCAGCTTCTCTGAATTTCAGTTTAAAACAGATGACTTTCGTTGAGCTTCTCTCCCAGCTCTACAACACTGTGAGGAACTAAGTTTCATTCTACAAAGTTCCATTTGAAAATTTTAGGAACGTGGAAACTGAGAGTGCCACTCAGTTTTTCTGGTGGATGTCAGCTGTGCAAGAAGAGTGTAGAACAGAATGTTATTTCTTAGCCTCTAGGAGAGTCATTTCCACACTGTGGACTTTAGACCTCTGAGGAATATTGAATTTCTTGTAATTGTTTCTCAACTTCATACATGTACTAAACACGTGGCTGTGCCACATATGTACTATAGGCGTTTTGATATATGTGGTGCTTGTGTAGTTAAGATACAAACATACATACATACATTTAGGAGTGTTATTCACCATAATTCTTAGTCATTATTTTTTCCATCGGTGGATGCTAAGAGTAAAATCTGTGCCTTGAATCTATGAGGATTTTTTTTTTTCTAATTGTAAAAATGGTGGAAATTTCATATATTCCCTTACCAGGAGTACATTAATTGCATAAAATGGGAACTATTAAACATTGCCGTGGAAGATGTGCCATCATTTCCAGAGACTTTAGAATCTTTTATTCCATTTCAATGCTTAGTTTAGTCTATGGCTCCATTTCTTGCGAGAGTATTGAAGATATTCCATTAGCTTATTCTTAATAGTTGGCTGACGAATTCCTTCTAATGATGAATAGGAATTGCTCTTTGTTGAGCACTTATGAGGCATAGCTTGTCTGTGTACATAAATATATGTGAAGAATTATTCCCATCTTATAGATTAATATATGAAGGCAAAGAAATACTATGTGTCTATTGCCCAGCTTCTCATAGACATTCGCATAAATGGCTCATGTCAAACCTTCCAAGCCCGCTCAGTGCCTGTGGCACAAATTAATTTCAGATTTAGCTTAATGGGGCACACAGGTCCCACTGTGAAGTCCCATACCACACACTACACATTCCAAAACTGACGTGTCATCGTAATTACATACATATATACTTTGCAGAATTGCTGCAATGTGCCTCAGTTTACCCTGCTTCAAGGTAGACAAATATTTTATCATTTCATTTTACTTTTCTTGCTAGGATAATGTGTGAATTAGTTAATGCTGATAAAGAAGTGATTTGATGAGGATAAAGCCCTATCTAAATGCTAAGTATTATTTATTATTCATGTAAGCATATTACTGTACCCTTCAATCACCTTTTTTTTGGATGTTTCAAATGGGCAATTACTGTCTCTTTGTGTAAAGCTTTTAAAATTTTTAATTTAAATTAAAAGTTAATCTAATTTAGGAAAACTGTGCCAGCTGGAAAGGAACGCAGATTTTTTTTTTCCCCCCTCCCTTTTCAAACAAAACAGTGATTCAGAATAGACTCTCCTTTAATGTAGTAATGTGGCTAGGCTTCCTGGGCTAGCAGTGTTAGGAAGGGGGCTAATTAGCAATGGCTGCTTTGTAATGCTGGTAATCTATGTGTTAGGATTAGTGCTGATAATAGATCTGGTTAGGTGGAATTAACTGATATTTAGAAGGATGGAGAATCTTTTGTTTATGAAATCTCCATTTTGGGGGCACAGTGTGTTACCAGAGTGGCTGAATCCTTGAAATCGGGGTCACGTGACTTTCCCATCACACAGTGCCCAGATAGGAGGAAGTCAGGAAGCAGTGAGGGTCATTTGAGCTCAAGAGGACCTTTATTCTGAAGGCCTCACTAAGGAGCCTACAAATTGTGAAAATCAGAGTTCAAAGATCAGAAATGTCAAGTGTGCTTTAGAGGGGTAAGACATATTTACCTGAGCTCTTCAGTTAACATCGAGCAGTTGTTGATGGGAAAATCCTTCTGTGGCTGTCTCCTTCACATGCCTGTTGCCTCAACAGTAACTGGCCTTCATTTCAAGAGAGAAAGTGGAAAAACACGTCCTTAAAAAGTGACTGTTTTCTTTATTCCTTCCCCTAAAAATTTGCATAGTCAAATTTCCTTTTAAAATAAGCCATTTTAAATATTCGCTAGCACTATTAAATTTTAAGGAAGTATGCTTAGAAATCACATTATTCAGTTGCACAGTTTCAGTTGCCCAGCAGTATCATTAAGTCCTCTGGAGTGATTCCAGTCCCATAAAAATTAGGGACCCCTTTACATTGTTTCCATATTCAAATGGAAATCTTTTTGCAAGTTAGTAATTAAAGTATTTAACCTCTCTCTCCCTCCATTTATTAGAAAACTCTTTTTTCTTTATTTTTTCAATTACGAAAAACTGCTAAAGCCAATCAAGCATTTATTTTGATAAACCGCTTGTAACAGTCTCGGCTAAATTCTGCAAATACAAAAAAAAAAATGCTAAATAATCACCCTGAGCAGATTTTGCGGAGACCTTGCTCAACCTGTTCAGGGATAATTATGCCGCGCTTTTAGTATGGGGCAAAGGAAAACATAAAATTAAGGCATGAAAGAAAGTCTACCTATTTTGAGAAAATACTGGGATAATTGGTACTCTTTTTATTACCACTTTATTATAGAAAGATATTGTCTTGCCGTGAAATATAGGTTTACAGCAATGAAATAGTGTGATGTGAGATTGAGAGAATTTCTGTGTTCGATGGATTGATTTAAAGTGTAATAAAAATAGCAAACTGCTAAATAGGGAATTACTAAATAGTCAAATTAAACTCCATTATTTAAATGACTCTTTTTCTTTTCTTTTTAATCATATGATGTTCAAAGTTGCTTTGTTTCTGACAAGTACATTATAAGGGCCTTTTTTGTTCTTCCATTTTTTTTTTTTCTTTCTTTCGTTCATTCAGAATAGCTTCTGGTTTGGAGCTGCAACCATGAACTTTCTTTGAGAAATGGAAACAGCAGAAATGTTCCATCGCATGCAGGGTGCTAGAGATAGAAGGTACCAGACCGATTCGCAATGTTATAAATGGTGCTGATACGATACATGACCCCGATGATGGTTACATACTGTTTTAGGAATTTACCTCTTTCACAGACTTTGCCCTGTTTTATATGTGAAGGCAACACTGAAGTGTATGGCTGAACCTAAGGGTGTGTAATCCGTTTCTCTCTTCATGTGATCAGGACCATATCCCAGTTTCATGGGGTCTGAAGCTTACACCACGTCTGGGCCCTGTTTTAAGAAGAGTAGTACAAAATTTAGAAATATAAAACTAAGCCAGGCGTGGCGATCCAAGCCTGTAACTTCGGCACTTGAGAGGCTGAGGCGGGAAGATGATGAATTCGAAGCCAGTCTGTTTCAAAAAAGAAAAACTGAAGAAAGAAACCAACTAGGTGTGGGCATGAGAAAGGGCCGGTGCTTCGTGGGGATTGCTGAAACTCCAGCTTCACCTCACTCCGTGGCAGACTGGCCCTACAGATTCCACACTTGATCCCTGAGGGTGGATGTTTGAAAGCTTCATTTTGATCTGGCTTATTAGGCTTCTGATGGTAGATATCCACCCTTAGGAGGACAGGGTTGGCTCTACTTTTGGATATTGCAGCAAATGCTACTTTTCTAACACAAATTTACAAATCAGGGATTGCAGATGGGGTTCCAATATTTGAAAGACTCAATTTCAACAAATAAAAATTTTATACCCTGGTTGGTAGTGCCTTACACTATATTAGTATGTCGGGTATAGATATCATCTTTGATCAAATATTGAATTGTTTGAAACTCATAATTGTCATTTTAAAGAAGTCACAAAGGAAGAAGAGACTAAGGTTGACCAGATGGCTGGAAATCGTAATAAAAATGAAGGCATTACTAACAACAATTAAGGCAGGGGTGCCCATCTTTTATCTACCTTCACTTCCTCGGTGTTGTAGTACCAAAGAGGGCTGGCTTCCACATGCCACTTTGCTAGGAGCTCTGTGGGACTAAGCTTCTAATATCTACAGTAGCTTCCCTTGTAGCACTTTGGTTTCCAGGGAATCAGGGCGAGCTCCACTGATTCGTTAGTATTTTCACACTCTCAGTTACCCTCTGGGTGCACCAGGCATTCATTGTTAGTAGTTGCTGTATGTTTTTGTGCTCTTCTGTGTCTAGAGTGTGCTTTGAATCAGCACATATTTATTGAGTTGAGAGCATACACATATGCTAAAGATAATAATCATAACATCTTTTCTTGCGGAGTTGTTTGCAATTTGTAAAATACTTTGTACATTCACTCCCTCCCTTGCTTCTCATGATTCCCAGAGATGTGCAAACTCAATGCTATAATTCACATTTTACGGAAGAAAAAATTAAGGTCAGGAGACTAAATTGAAGTGACAGAGCAGGATTTTAGTCCTGAGGTACTGAAGGCGTTTCTTTTTTTTTTTTTTTAATCATCTCATGAAGTTTGCAATTTGTTATGAGCATTAAGAAGTGTAAAAAATTTTAAATAAATAAGTGCGTATGCATCGATCTATCTCCCTAGTAACTATGCTGTAATAAAGCATTTAAAAAAGTAAACAAGCAGTGAAGAGTTGTGAGGCGTGTTTAGGGCACCGTATTAATGGGTGACCACGACTGTGTGTTGTTTTGGGCCCTGTCTGAGTGAGAAGATAGAGCTATTGAAGGGACAGTCATCAGCAGTTTTAGATACAGTACCTGACTTTTTATACACAGCCTGATCCTGTATTCAGATGCTTTTTTGATCCCGAAATGGGAAAATCTTCATGTACCATACTGTTCCATTTCTCTCCTCCACTTGCCTCCATTGCTTGTAACCTTTCTGCCTTCTCTATGACTCTGCTAGTCACCACTCCCACGACATTGCCTATTCATGACGTTGCTGCAACCCAGTCCCTGAGTTCTGGATTTCCTCTTCTCTCATCCAGACTGACATGTTAGTTTCCAGCCTCTCCTGACTTCTTAGTGCAGCCACTCGGCAGTGCCTACCACCTCTTGTTAGCCTATTAAACTATCTTTCAGAGCCCTGTTCCATCGTCTCCCTTCTTCCTTTCTCTTCTTCAGGTGACCGCATTATTCACATGCTTCCAACACTGTGTCTGTGACAGCATTCTAGATGACTCCAACTGCCTCCCTCTTTGTCGGTGGCCTAGGAAAGCCTGCTTCCGTCCTGTCAATGCAGAAGAATTCTTTCTTCAATTTATTCTCTTTCAGAAGAATAAAAAGGGTTCCTCAACATAATTAAAAACCCTGCCAGCAGCCTACTAGGTGCAGATCAGTAATAAAATGAGAACAAAAGAAATCATGGTTTCCCTGTATTTCCAGACGTGTCAAACCCTTAAGCTTTGGCTTTAAAGACTAGAAGAAGCCAAGCCCAGAACTTCAGTGATGATAATTGATCTGCTTTCTCTTCTCTTGTCCTATTTTCTTTCTCTTCCCCCTCCACTGAATTTTATATGGCAAAAGGGCAACACACACAAATAGCATGTTCCTAGATATAGGTAAATTCATCCCACAGGCTCAAAAATGCAGTAAAAATAAACCACTTTGAAGTAGATGACAGAGCATGGTTATATTAGAAATGCTTCATTTACTTTATAAGATTTTTTTAAATAATCCTGAGTCTCAGGTAGCTGGAGTAGAACACGTTACGTGATTTACTGGGAAATTTTTTTTTTTTTTTTTTGCGTACAGCCATTGGGCAGTATTGGTTCTATTAGAAAATATGGCAAAGATTCTGTTAATGTTCCTATCTTAAACTAATATAAAACTTTAATTGAATCTTAAATTTCTCCCTGAGTAAGATTTTCTTAAACCCCTGTTCTCAGGAAAAGCATATCATTAGAAAGTAATAGTGAATTTTAGTTTCATTCTTTTTATCATTTTTTTGGAAAGATGTTTTAAATGTAAAACATATGTAAAAGAAGAAAGTGCATTTATTTGAACATTTAATTACAGCAGTGCACTTGCAATGCCCAACATTTGAAAAGGCAGTGTTCCAAAATTGTAATATTTTATTTGCTTTGTTGGATTTCATGTTGAGATCTTTTACTTCTAGGAATGTGTAAATTGTTGACGTGGAACTTCATTAGAAAAATCATTATAAAGTGGTATTTTGGGTTTTATGGTTTTTAAAAGGCTATCATTCTTTTTAAAAATTCATCTGAATGCCGTAAAATCCAAAATACTTGATAAAATCATTTCAGCATACCTGTCGTGTTCTTTCTTAGCAACTAAGAACTTCTTTCCTAATTCGTGCTTTGTCAAATTGGTGTTCACAAGACTTTTCGCTTGGAGACTTCCCCGTTGCATAGCCATTGTCAGATTCTGTGTAAATGTGATTTCCCTCATTTATTCCCATCGGGCTCTTTGCGGCCCAGGTTAGGTACATTCCTTCCTAGAGGGGAGCGAGGGTTTTCCCCTCTCCAGGGCGCCAGTGAAACTCTCCATGACTTTGTCAATATCAGCCTGCCTCCAGGAGAGAGAGAAACGAAGCAAATTTCCTTTCTGTGTGTTTTGTTTCTTCTCAAATTAAACAAGAAAACTTTATTTTCAGACCTCCTTCTTAAAAAGCATCCTTACAGCTGCCAGGAACTTAAAATATCTAAAATGACCTATACGACACAGTACTGGCAGACTGTGGTGTGAAAATATAGTACGCTCCAAAAGTTTGCCTGCAAGTGAGGGAAAGGTATACCGCGGGATCCCACAGAAGAAAGAGTCTTCATTGTGTTGGAGTCTCCTGTTTGCTTCATTATCTCACTGCGGTACAAAGAGACTTTACCGTGTATCCTGAAGTATGTGGTTTAGGCTTCAAATTAACAATTAGCGGCCGTGACAGCGAGAGGAGCCACTCCCTCCATGCTAGGAGAGGAGACCCTGGACATAAGACGATATCGTTCAGCTTCAAGGCCTCCCTGCCCTCTACAGGAGTGGTGCTGAGCCGGAGGGATTTGGAGGAAGGGGTTGGAGGGAGGCAGGTAATGAACACCGGCTGTCCAGGCCTTGTCTTTTCTCTCTCCTCAGCTCGCCATCCTCTTGCAGTGGCAGCCCCTTTCAATACTCTGCTGAAAGGGTTCAGGATGGGCTGTTAGAGGACCTCCCAGGGAAGGTGGGGAGAGGGCAAGAATAACATTAATCCCAACCAGAACCCCTATATGTGGGGGAATGAACGGATCCCTTTTATAAAACTTGAAAATGAGCCTTCAGGAGGTTAAATAAGCCACTTACAGTTTTGCAGCCAGTAAGCAGAGCAGAGTTCATTCTAAGGCTCCTGCTCTCTCAGACATACTGCTCTGTGTTGCATGAGGAGCAGGACCCTTTCCCGTCTGTCTCCCGGTTCTTTGTCTTTTCTAAAGAAGGTTAGAAGGAAATGGAAGTGACAATGAAGACGGGGAGTCTAGGGGACGAATGGGGAAAATACCAATACCAATAATATTTATTAAGCACATACAATCACTCCACACAATTTTATGTGCTTTATGTATGCTAAAGTCTGTACAACTTACCTGAAGTCTGAGAGGTAGCTACTACTGTGTCCCCATTTGATGCGGAGGGAGACTAGTCTCAGGAAGTCGCCTGTCCAGCAGCCTCTGACCAGTGAGCTCTGAACTGTAATCAAAGTCAGAGCCAGGAGATTTCAAAACCTGTGTCCTGCCCCTTCTTGTCCCCTTCCTAGTCATCTTTTGCAGCCCAGACTTGAAGAAGATTGGGCCACACAGAGAAGAGATGAGATATGGTGCTTAAGAGGAGTATTTGTCTACTCGTGTTGTAGGAAGGAGGCGGCCCACCTTCTTTCTTCCCTGCTCAATGTGTTTCATCATTTTTCTTCCTGCTAAGACCCAGACATTCTGACTCGCTCTGAGAGAGACACTGTGGCATTACTCTGGGGTGCCCCTTCCAGTGGCTAGGGGTTCACACAGGAGTAATCTGTACATGCTGGACATGGCGCATGCCCCCTAAGTAGCAATCCTAATATTTTTTTGTATGTGATCATAAACAGAGATAGAATAAATCTGCGATGAGTGGGACCTACATCAAGGATAAATGATTGCAATTAGGGAGTTGTGATTTGAAAGGAAAAGGTCTAGTTTTCCCCCCTAGTTTGTTGAAAGCTAGCACATTACTTAATAAGCACATTTCATAGGGTGAAGCTGACTTAGATGGAATCCAGTTCCATGGGCATTAGATATTAACAAGCAGGCTGGCGAGATACTGAATGGTCTTTGCAGATTCCAAGCTGAATGAATACGAATTCTTGTAATAGTATTTGTCTAATGTTCATTCAACATTTAAAGCTATGTTTTTGTCAGCCTCAGAATGAACTATTGGCTGGTTTGAATGATGGTCATTTTTCAAGGGAACATTGTCCCTGCTCATACATCCTGGACAGATTTGTGAGGGAGGCAGACTTGTAAATAGTCATGTTCCAAGTGTGCTTAGTTCTGTGTCAGGGTAACCACAGGGCTAAATAGGAGCTGAGTTTGGATGTAGGTTCCATGATTTACCTTGTAATCTTGGAGAACTCTCTTAGTCTTCTATATCTTATTCCTCATCTCCGAAATGGGGACAGTAACATTATCTCACAGGGTTACTAGAAGGGTTAAATGACAGTGTGTGTGAATGCTCCTGATATTCTGTCTGGTACTGTGGAGACCCTCGATTAAGTGCTTTAGGAGTATAAAAGAGGAGGCATTTAACTACCTGGATACTTTGAGCAATATTTCACCGAGAAAGTAGCATAAAAATGATAAGTAACAGAGTGTGAAGTGGGAACAAAAGTAGAATAATACATTTAAATTATAAGCCATTTGTTTTCTAGGTATCTCAAGGTATGGCAGGAACTATTCCGTGTTCAGAAATACCCATCAGATTTCATACTAATTTTGTCAAAATGTTAGATTGTACTAAATGCCTAATATCTTTCCTTGTTAAGAATTTTTTCCTATCAGGGAAATTACTGTTACTGTTAACCATCTTCTTTTAAGAACACTGTTTCTTTTAGTCTTCATTTAGCTTCTTCATTCAAGAAACATTATTAAGAATCCAAGATGTGCTAAGCATGTGGGGTGGGAAAAGGTCTCTAACCTTGAAGAACTTGTGGTCTGTTGGATATACAACAGGCATGTGAGCAAGTGAATTACAGTATGAACTGGTAAGTGCTGTAATTGTGGGGCCCATACATCTTGGTTTGCGTGGGATGGTAGCAGTTTTCTGTTTTCCAAGTGTGACTGAGAGTCTTTTATTCTCAAAGGTGCCCTCGTTGGACAACAAATTTTATGGTCACATTAGTTAACGGGTGTGTGTGTACAGGATATTTTACATACTCGTTGAATGAAATTACAAACTCTAAGAGGTCAAGCGTGGTTTTGTTGGAAAAGGTGGCATTTAGGCTGAGGTAAGATGCTGAAGGAGTTGCCACTGAAAAGAAGATAGACTGGAAGGAAGGGCATTCCACAGAAGCTACAGATGTGGAGGGGCCTTAAGTAGTGGCGAGACCATGGCAAACTGAAAGTCCTTTGTAGCTAGAGAATTACAAGGTGGGGCCTGAGAGTTGGAGACAGAGAGACAGAACCAGATTGTAATGGTTAAGGCTCAAGCGAAAGGGCAAGAAATTGAGATCTGAAATACAGGAATCATTTTAGAAATTTGGCAGTGAAGGGACTAAGGTGGTAGTTGGAGATGAAGAAGGAGAGCTCGGGCATTCTTAAAAATTACAGTTTATGTCAGAAGGGAAGAGGAGACCAAGCTCAGTAGAGGAGATGTACGAGGACGTGATATCTCAAAAGAGGAGGTACAAGTACAGTTTTAGGGCCAGCCAGTGACATAGAAAGGTTAGGAGACATCACAGGAAGAGAAGGGACAGGGTATGATCAGGATATACCTAACATGGTATTTTCTTTATTTGGTGAAATAGTAGAATGATCAGGCATGGCTGCAAAAGGGAAAAGCTTATGTTTTCCTCTTACTGTACTCAGTGGCTATGTGATCTTGGCCAAATGATTTTACTATACTGGATCTGTTTCTTCCTGTGTAAAGTAGGGACTAGATTGACATTTCTGAAATGTGTGAGACCCACTTACCTTCACTGTCACTCCCCTCTCCCATAGCTTCCTTTCTGCTTCATGCTGCAAAATGCCTGATGAAGCTCCCATCATCAAATAAGGTTGGGTTTTACTTAACAGGGTTTCTTTTTAATGGGATCTCTCAAAGCTTCTGGGCTCTCTAGCTTTAGTCTTGAATAAGCTGAAGAGAAATCCTCCTTATAAAGCTCTTAAAAGACAGGCCAAGTGGACAGGTACTATGTTACCTGTGTGATTTCTAAAGTTTCCAAACACTTAAGGAAAGCAGATACAGTCAATGTGGTATTCAGATCATTTTGGTTTAAGATATCATCTAATACTTTCTTGATACTTTAGATACATCCCAATGGGATATTGAGCATATTTGTTAAAAAAGAAAAAAAATAGATGTTGTTGATACTAAGGGATAAAATCGTGTTTTATTTTTAACAGTATTTTCTAGCACAGTTGTGTTCTGTTTCAATTCTCTTTGCTAACCTGAATGATTGTTCCATGTTTTCTTTTTGGATCTGTAGGTTTCGTTATTGTATAATTGCTCTAATTTTGGTTTCTTTAGGTTGAAATCATCATGAGCAAAACGTACTGCTAGGTGCTGAAGAAAGTGAGAGAATGGGATACAGTCTTTGTCCTTTTTTTCGCATTTTTATGCTTTCTCAGCATTCAGTCCCTTGCTCCTTTTTAGTCTTTTTGGCCACGAACAAATACACAGAAACAGACAGGCAGATGCAAAGACACATACATGCGCACACACGTCGACGTGCGTGGCTGGACCAGGAGCCTGTGCCAGTTGCGTAATCGCTGAGGGACTGAGACACGTTAGCGGGATTTGCTTTCACTTGGAAACTAGAGGTGTGGTTTCAGGTGGTTCACGGCCGGTTCACATAGCTCTGGTTTACTCTGCCCTATTGCTCCAAGGTTCCTTCAGTTTCCTTCGTTGAAAATGGGTCATGGGAAGATGCTGTGTTACAGGAAGTACCGAGAGGCCTGGCTGGCTCCTTTCAAACTGGCATTCTTTAAGGGACTGCCTGTCGTGTCCAGGTTTAGCAGAATGCTGTGCGCATATGTGACTTCTTTTACTTTTTCTTCGCGGATTCTTAAATTGTGTTTGCCTTCTTGTCTCCCTCACTGTCTCTGGTACAAAGGTCGTAGGTTTCATTTGATTACATTTTGGTTCTCTGTTAAACTAGGTTGGGTCACCTTGCTCCACATAGCTATTTAGAATTTGCTCATTTGTTTTTTTTCTTTTTAACGTGTTCACTGTTGAAAGTTAATGCTTTCTCCTTTCATTTTCACAGACAAGATGTCAGAGGACATAACATTAATAGAAGTCTGTCTCCTCTATTACCTTTCAGGAATAGACTTTCAAACTCCTTTAGGAATTAGAATCTGCAGTAGAAAGAGACCTATAGTAGGTTTACATGTTTTTTAAACTTTTTTTCCTAATTCTTTCACTGCCTTGAATTTAGACTGTTTCATTTAATTAAGAAGACATTATTAACTTTCTGGTCACGTATAAAAATAAGTTATATTTGCAGCATAAAATATGTGTTTAGTTCCTTAGAAGAAGATACATTTACTGTCAAATGGCTATATATTACTGAATTTAAATATTTCTAACACCTTAAGAGTATAAGTATAAATAATTTTATCTGATGAAAAGTACTAAGATCTTCTGCTACTACTTCTGGTTAATTCCCTAGATGCGTCTAGAAGGCCACCCCATGCTTATTTCTTAATGATTTATATTCTAATGTGATCTTTTTTTACCTGGACAAGTAACTGATAATATGAAATCATTTTATTTAAACACGTTTAGGGGCACAAAAATAATTCAAGTATATTTAGATTTCAGGAATTTTATTTTTCATTGTTTTCAGTAATAATGGAAAATTGAATAATTGATTTACTTTTCAAACAGAAAGTTGTGGTTATTGCTTGAATAAAGAGTGGCTTGACAGTTATTGGGGAAAAATACTAGTTTTTCTGTTTTGAGTAGACAGCAAAAGCAAAATGCATTTTATTTTTCTGAAGCATATCCTCATTTACTAAGACAGTAATGGTAGAAAAGTAGTCTTTATTAAGTACAACAAAGAAATGTTTACGATAGCATTGACTGTTTAAAATTTGTAAAGATGAGCTTACATCTGGGTTTTACTTTTTGGAGAGAATCTTTGGAAACAAATGTAAAAGCATTTTGATTTGTCTTTTCCTTGGACAGAACATTTTGTTCTCTACTCTAATTGCAAATTCCTCTGGCCCTCGTTGTTACACATATTTCCTTCTTCCTTTATTCCAGAACCATTGTTGTTTGTTTTTACTTCTTAAAAGGTTAATTTTGTTCTTAATTCTTCGGGGGCTGGGGGCTTTGTTGTCACTAACATAGTTTAGTGCAGGTGAAATGAAATATGCAGTAACCAAATTAAGTCTGGCTGAATTGAACAACTTCGTAACTAATCATTCACAGCTGCCACTCACTGCCTTACTAGTTTAGTGACTCTTGGATTTATTAATTAACATGCTGTAATATACTCTAGGCATACTAAACTTAAAATTTAAAATAGGTCACATCAAGTAGCAGAGTAAGAAAATATCCACATTTATAAACCAAGGATGACAAATTCAGATGCTGCCCTGGAGGAGATTGATTAAAGGGGAATGAAGGACAGGTAGTAAGTAATACCATCTTTGTTACAACTAAGTATTAGCGGGTTGTCGAATTGGGAAAATAAAGGCACAGTGTTGCCAGATTTCTTTTTCTTTCCTTTTTGTTTTCTTTTGCCTTCTGTTCCTTTTCTTCCTCTTTCTTTCCCTTATACCTCAGACACCCTATTTTATTGTAGATTATATCAGTTTCCTAATAGGCAACTCATAAAAAAATTTTAAAACACTGTACCTTCTGTGTCTTGTACACAGCCTGTCAGTTTTTGACCTGTAGAAACCCCATCAATTTGAAAGATAAATTTAGTGTTATATTAAAAACAAAATACAGTGTACTCTTAATTCTGTGGTCAGGAGCCAATGTCCTTTTCCTTTGGGAAGAAGTTTATTTTGGACTCCCACAGTCCCAACTCTAAGCTAAACACTGAAAGGCAATATGGTGGGTAATTATTCAGAAGTATGTTGGGAAATGTTGAGATGGAGGTCAACACCAAATACAGTATTGCTTAGGGAAATCTTGGGCTTTAGTCTGAGTCTATTTTTAAAAAAATTGTGGATTATGATAGGGTTTATTAGGTAAGAAACCAGAAGAATTCTCACTGTTTTCACCTGTTTAAATGACTCTAAGTTTACAGAGTTACAGGTTTTAGTGCATTCTTTGTAACAGTATTTTTATTAAAACATGATTAAAAATATACAAAATAGTCTCATATATTCAAAATTATTGTGTTACCTTTTTAAAATATTTCCATAAATCATATTTTATTTACTTCTAAAATTTTTCCATACTTTTTTAGACAGAACTGGCATTTTTAACAATCATACAAAATACCAGTAAAGAACATAGCTGCTTTATTATATTTTATATACTTTATGTGTTTATCTGCTTTTCAGAAATCATTTAATCTCAAACTGGGATTAATTTTTATTTCCTTTCCAGCCGTGTAGCTTTTTTAGGCATTTGTTTTTGCTGCAGAGGATTGCTGTTCCATTGCAGTTTTCCTCTGTAATGTATTCTCGTATGCCTATACTTACTTATTTTTAAATTTATATACAGGATGTTGATTTTTGTTTTAACCAATTATTTCCATTCCTAAACTGGCCACAACTATCCCTGGTGTGATGTCATCTTTGAAATTAAACATCATGTGCTCTTTCTTTATTGAAGGCAGTTAGCTAGAGCGTTTAAGAAATATTGGCTCCATCCTCGGGGAAAACCGCAGTAGGGTTCTTTGACATTGAATCATTGGTAACTGTTCTTTCATAGGCCCAATTTGGCCATCTGATTTATGTGCAATGTATCTTAACAATTGACATCTTGGAGGAAAAGTGCATGTATTTTAATGTTGTCTCTCCCAAACTGAGTACATCTTTAGTTGCCAAATTGAAATTATTGTAAATTTGGACATGCTTCTTGGTACTTAGTAGAAGTATGCTAGTTATACTGGTGGTTTTAGAAAGTATTTCCTGTTCATTTAGAGTCTCAAATACAAAATATAACCCTGTAGCACATTACGTGGGTTTGTGACACTCCCGGGGGAACCTTGGGCTCATAAACCAGTGAATGGATTATATAATGCTGCATAAATGCTGTATTTTTCATCTGACAGACATAATCTTGATCCTATATTTTTATGTTACCTAACTGCTTTGGAATACCACTTTTGAAGCAACCCATCAAAATGGAAATTGCTTCTAAAACATGGAGCAATAAATATTGGTCAAGGCTCTCTGTAATTCACAATGACTCAATATTTGAACACTAGTCAGTTGAAATTGTCTTTTTTTTTTTTTAGAAAAAGTTGATCATCTCGACTTTATGATTTTGTTTAATTTCTATATTAGTCAATTAGAAATTCCCAGTTCTTCAAAAAAGCTGATCATCTCCAATTTATGATATTTTTGATCTCTGTATTAGCTATATATCTACAATTTACAAATCATTTTTCTGATGCATACCTGAGAGTACAACAAGCATAAAAGTAGGCATAGATCCAATACTGGTCACTCGCGTGATATGGAGATTTAAACTATATGTGGATAAAGAGACATATGAGGTACCTATGAAACCAGTCGGGAAGGGGTAAACAAAACTAAAACTTACAATATAAATTCTCTCTCTCTGCCATGTTATATTTGAAAGGTTTGATGCCAGAGCTGAAATTCTTCTCTAGCCTTTTACATATTTGTTTTTTGGTTTTTGCTTTTTTTTGTGTGCGAACCGTTGAACCCAAGGCCTGTGGCTGTGCCGCTGAGCTATACTCCAATCTTCTGGACTTCATCATTTACTGGGTTACCATCTTTCTCTGCTTCTCCTCACAAATCATCTTTGGCCCCTGCTTGTTCTTCTCTAGAAACATGAAGGGAGAATTCCTAGTGTTTGCTATTCTGTTCTTTCAAGGGAAGAGGATTCTGGAGATGTCAGCTCTGACTGCAAGTCCTCCTTTTTGTTCTCATGCCCCTGAGCGCTCTAAAACAGTGCGCTCACCTTGTCTGTGGCTTGCTCAGGAGCCCTTTCTAACTTTCACTGCACTGAGTGTAAGTTCCCTCTTACTTCTCAAACTATAACATAACCCAGTCTTACCTTCCCTTCCAGCAGGGATGCTTGTTTTTTATGTACTCATGGACATACTTTTTCTTTTTTTGGTGCCGGGGATCAAACTCAGGGCCTTGCACTTGATAGGAGAGCACTTGAACCACTAAGCTAAATCCCCAACCTCATGGACATACTTTGCACACATTTCTCATGTTTGCCTTAGTTCACGTACACCACATCCTCCTTACTCTCTAAAAAGACCCAAATCAAGTGTCGTCCATAATCTTTATCATAATCTCATATGTAACTGTTTTAACCGCTAATCTCTTCCAGTGTACCTGTAATGTTCTATGTAGCTCGCAATTTGATCATTTTCTTTTTGTTTTCTGTTTTATAACCAAGGACCCTATTTTATTGCCGATTTCCTGTATGCTGACGTAAAGTCACTCCCACTGATAATTGTGCCTCTGGTGTTTTCTCATGGAGTTCCTTGTATAAACATATATGGACATAAAGACATTAGTGTTAGAATGTGTCCCTGTAGTGAGAATAAATCCCATATACTTTTCTTTATAGAGTATATGCTCAAATATTTTCTGACATATTTCAATACCAGAAACAAGCAAATTAGGGCTAAAACATATCATTAAAGACACATTGAGCATTTACTTTGTGATATATAATTGTCATATTATACAGTGATTACTAAAGGGGTCAACCAGGGTTTCCAAAGCATTTCCACTCCTAACTTAGCTGTAAGGGATGATGCATTTTTGTAGCCTTTTATTAGTTGTGGTTGATTTTCCTGGCTCAGAATCTGTGTGGACTCTTATCCTTGATTTAACTTGACATGGCATTATTCACTTTTTAATTCCAATTTTGAAAAATAATGCTACTATTAAAATAGATTATGAAAAACTAGTAATAGAATACAGATATACTTCTGAATTTTCAGTTTGCATCATTAGTCACAAGGCGAAACATTTTTACCCTACATGGACAGGTACTTCATCAAATGGTACGCAGCATAAAATGCATTCTATTGCCTCCGTGACTCAATTCCCTAGTCTTGACTCTTTCGTAAACAGTAATGCTTTGATATAAAGTCAGTGGCCCAGTCTTGGTTACCTCATTTTGGAGTGAAGTCTAGCACTCTGAAAAGGGAGAGATAAATTATTCTTTGGGGAGCAATGCCGTTTACTAAGCCGTACGTGAGGTTGGGGGTCAGGTGATCTGACTCTGTTCAAATTGTCAAAGGCAAGTGTCAATCGACAGTTGTGTTCTGTTCTCCAAACTGGCACTCAGAGCCTAGTGGTTGAGCTTGCAGCTACTATTTCTACATAACCCCTGTGGAGAAAGGTTTTTGTTTGTCTTGCTAGCTAAGCCTGGCACAAGTTGAAAATGTTTAGACACCAGGTCCTTGGTTTCATCTCAGCACTGGGAAAAAACTATATATAAGGTAGTCTTAGAAAGCTGCGGAAAAGTTAGTGAGTCCCTGATGGTTTAATGGCTTTGGTACCGTTCTGTCTCTTTCCTACTTTAATCCTGAATATCTTAAAAAAATTATGATTTAAGCCTTGTCTTGTCATTATGGTAATGCCATTTTACTTAACCAAAAGAGAGCTCTCTAAAAGCCTGTTGCAGTTTGTGTGTGTGTGTTGTGCACATGAGAAAGACAGAGGGATTGTATCATGATATGGAATGTGTGATTATTAAGCAATTTTAAATTATAAATGTTCTAAAGGTTATTTAGCACATACTCATTCAGGCCCTTGATGCACACTTGGTTTTATTTCTTAGGAAGTATTTTTTGGTACCATGACACTTTCTTCTAATTGTCTTTAGTTTTGGCAACATTTATCCTTTAAATACACATACTCACACTGTTATATCAGTATATGCATATGTGTGTGTGCATGTATGTATTCATGATTCAGGAAATAGCTAAATATTCCTAGGAGCCAAACCTAGTAAATGCGGTCCAGTGAGAAATGATTAAATTAAATTGGTAATATTTGGTATCAAAGACGAATTGTAAGTATAAGATAAAACAGGTTTCCCCGTGTAGTTCGAAACCAGAACTATATGTGCGATAGTGTATGTAAGGTAATATTGCGCGCATTTCTTTATTGCTTTGCTATTCCAGCCTCTGTTTTACATAGCAATGAAACTTCAGGTATGTTGTCGAACTCCTCATCAAAGTGCCACTTTTAGAAGATTGTACTTGAATGGTCTTTAAATAGCACTAGAAAGACTCTGCCATGCCACAGAAAAGCTTTTCCCTTCGCTAAGTGTACATTTAATCAACATTATGGCAATTACAGCTCTACTAGAAGTCCTTCACCCTCTATTTTGTGGCAAGAACTTTGTGTAGGATAAAACTGTCGTGAGTAGAGGTAATTTGAAATTCTTCCTCTTATTTATGTCAGGATAAGACAGTGTGTGTGTGGGGGGGTACGTATGCATCTTTTTGTAATTGAAAGAATCTTTTCTAAACTTCAAAGACAACTTACAGAATTCCTACCAGTTAAAAGTGGCACTGTTTCTCAGTCACTGCTGTTAATAATTCCCTTGAATATACTGAAACATTTTTAGGAGGTTTACTGCCAAATGAAAAATCCCAAACCGGATGACTCTCAAATATTTTTGTGCCCTCTACAGATTATGTATGCATATATGTTTTTTCTTCTCCAAATCTGCTTCAAAAGAAAGTGTTATTTTCCTCATGTTCTTGTGATATCTTCACTTAGTAGTTTGTACCAGGGCCACCAGGGTTGCTGGGAAAATGAAATTCTCTTTCAGTAATCACAATGAAAACCCAGATTGTACATTTGTCCAGTTATCCCTCCAGTGGCGTTGTGCTTCGTGTCTTATGGAAAACTATATAAAGAGCTCAGATACACAAATGAAAGCATTCTTTCTCTTACTTCGGATAACGATACTCTTAGATCATTAATACTGACCCGGGCAAAGGCAGGCTCAGGCTTCCACCTGACGAGCTGTGAAAGCTGACATAACCTTAATCTGCAATCGCGGGTCTCCACCAGGGGAGTAGCAGTTCCTCTGGACTCCGCACACATCCTGTCACTACGGAAGTCGTGGTTTCAGTCCTGGGGGGCCTCTTCTGTAGAAGGATGCTGCAAGAACCTGTACTTTATCTAGAAGGTGCTGTCAAAGAAAGCAATTGAGCTCAAAAAATTCTGCTCTGAGAGATTATTAAAGAAACTGGGAAAACTGGCTTAGCAATAGAAAGACCTGAGGGAGGACGTGGCCACAGTTTATCTTTATTTGAAGAGCTATTTACAATTTAGAAAATAGTAGAGTGGTTCTATCCTTATCACAAGAAAATGGGATGAGGAGTATAAATTAATTCAGAAATATGATTACACTCAGCTAAAAGTCTAATGAACTGGGTTAAAACAGAATTTAGCAGGGAAATGAAACTCTTCAAAGTTCTGGGGAGAGGAAGCATGACTCTTGTCGTCACACAGAGACCTTCAAGAAGCTTACAGCTCGATGAGAAAAAGGATTTTCATAGTTCCAGTAAGAAGTAGAGAATGTTTTTTTATTAAGTTTCACTGGTGAAACCCTGCGGGAGACAGAAGAGAAAGAGAAGACTTGGAGCAAGCACCTACCATTCCCTCTTAGAGCTGTAATTGGGATCATGTTCCTGATAAATAGATTGTTTGCTTGACAGAAAATACAGAGAACCAGACCAGGGGAAGGAGAAAAACAAAAACAAAAACAAAAAAAACACAAACAAAAAAACCAAAAAACCCTGAGATCCACTGGGTCAAATTCTATGTCTGGGCCTTAGGCTTTCGGCCTACTTCTGGGCCTATGTCTCCTCACTTAGGGAAAGAAAATCAGAGTATCTGACATGATTAGATAATAGAAAGATTGTTAGGATCCACCTAGATCATGTTTGGAGAAGGGTTTGAAAACTCAAAAAGGCTATACAAATATTTGGGATTGCTGCTACTTAAAATTTCATTGAGCTTGCTTTTGCTAGGTTTGGACGGACTGAAAGGCTGATCTTTTCTTACGGGGCCCTCTGAGAGACTGTGTAGGATTTTAGGAGAATGGTGTCTGACTTACGTGCTTGTTTACAAGTGTCTGGTGTGTGTGTGTGTGTGTGAAGGAAAGACACGTTTGGATAGATATCATATGGTTGTAATAGGGAAAACTCTTGAAATGATAGCATTTATACACCTACTCACACACATACATTTCTTGTGAGTGGAGATGTTATCATTGATTTTCAACACTGGAAAAACACAGAGACTAGTATCCTTGGAAATCCCATACAGATACGTCGATGGGATAATATAGAGAAATGATATTACATATAACTCTGAAGTTACATGGTTAGTATAAAGTATTAGGGAAAGAAGTTGAAAATCTTCTTTAATAAAAAATGAGCTAGACCATAAAAACAGCAGAAGATCATTCATTAAAATGTATCTTCCAGGCCTGCCATAACTCTCTGCCCTTCTAATTCAGTGGTTCCCAGCCTGGCTACACATTAGAATTACCTGGGGAGCTTTAAAAGTCCCAATGCCCACGCTGCACCCCTAACCAGTTAATGCAGAACCTCCTGGGGTGAGAATCAGTTATCAGTATTTTTTAAAGCTCTTCAGGCAATTCCAATGCACACCTAGTTGGAGATCTACTTCCCCTTATCTATCTGTAGTACTATATGGGATTTACAAACTGGAATGCTATTTTGTACTTCTTTGTCTCCTTCCTCTCTATTTAATCTTACCAAGTTCTGCAGCCTCTTCCATAGCTGTATTCATTTGACCCTTACTGTTCCCAGACACGCAAGCCAAGCCAGGCCTTTATAACTTCGTATCTAATTCTCTTCTTCCACTTCCGCCTAACTGGTATCACCAGACACTTTGAAACAACCGTTGGTCAAGCAACTGTTTTGGCATTTCGGTTAAGAAGCTATACGGTTTTGGCATCCTCAAATTCAGGGATTCTGTACAATTAATCTCTATTTTTAAAAAATGAGCCTCTGATTGCTTGTGTTTCTTGTTGCAACACTACAATTTCAAAGGGAATGAGGAATCAGGAAGGTGAGTTGTTTTAAAATACTGTTTCCCTGTAATCTTGAACTTCTGCAAGGGGGAATTTGGGGCTAAGGAGGAAAGGGAAGGCATGAACGAGAGGCTTCCCCTGCAGCCCGAGCACACCTAGTAGGGTTTTTAAGAATATATTTAGGCTATGCCTAGATTTCCTTAGAACGGAAAAGAGTCTCACAGCAGCAAGAGAAAAGAAGAGGAAACTTTCAAACCTCTGGTGGTTAATCCTCTTATTTCACAAGGGAGGAGACTAAGCTTCAGAGAGGTTAAGTGACTCATCCAAAGTCATATAGCTAAAATGTGCCCTTTGTTCCTGCTAACAGGATCTTTTCACTTTCATAGAAAAATAAGAAATGTCATGGTGGCACTTGACACAAGGCCTTATACATACAGGTGTTCAGCAAGTATTTGTTAAATGAACACTTGAATGCTGTTTCATACTTTTCGTTTTCTTTTCACATTGGTACAATAACAAGGATACCTTAAAACAAAACAAAACAAAAAACTTCTTTTCATCTAATAAAAACAACCCTTTAATGCATATCTCATTCTGCTTCTGCTGAGAGACTATTTCTATACCCATGAGATAAAGGTAACTTACTTGATTGTATTTAAGATCTCCTCAAACTGTTCTATACTCTGTTTTCTGGACACATTTCTGTACAACAGGACTGTGTGTCTGTTCCTTGAATTGTGTGACCCTTTCTGCTGCGACTTTTGTCTTTTCCAATTCAGACAGACCTTAATAAATACTTGTGTTGGGTTATTCAATTGCCCTGCAGCAACAGTCTAATTTTTATGCTTCTGTTAATAGTAATTAAAGCACACCAGAATCAAATATCCCAAAATTTGAAGTTTGAATTTTTATTCAGGCATAGAAATGCTCTTTTGCTAAAGAATTAAACAAATGGGACTTTTTTAGCCCCCAGATTCCTTTCCTATTAAAATAGACTTGCATTCTTTTCATTTCAACCTTTTTTTTTTTCCCAGAAAATGATTGCAACAGGAAAAGAAAGTAGATTAAATAATTTAGTGTTTGCCAGAATCCTCCACCCAAGGTCACTGAGTATTTGCTGTTTTGGTCACTTAGCTTAGGAGCCCCTAGAAGCAAAGCCAAACTGCAGCTTCGTGGGAGAAACACTCGGAAAGTGTCCAGTCCATGTGTGCCAATTCACATTTGCCTTCCTTGTTCAAAGCTACATTTCCTGGCTGGACCAATTAGAATTTCCCTTTGAAGAAAAAAGAGCGTTTCTGGATTGGTTTCAGGCTCTTTTGTTCACAGCAGTTTTCTAGCATTCTCCACAGCGTTCTTCAGAAGCCAGGAGAAAAAGTGATGCTATCATTTTCCCTGGAAAAGTATTCGAATACTGTATTGTCCCTTAAAATGTGGACTTTGATGAACTTCCCAGTGCGTATCTGTCTTCTTGCTTACATGTAAAGTACTGCATGTGCGCAACCAAAGATTTGAAAACATCCGTATTTTTCCCTTCATCCAGCTTCTAAATCATGCCAGGTTTGGAACTATTATCTATTCTTTTAATTTGTATGTTTTTGCCTTGTAAGAAATCCCATCTTTAAAAATGAAGTGTGTATACAGATGGTGAAAAGTAGAGAAAAATGTTGTGGTGTCATGCGAAGCCTGTTTGGTCTTCAGTAAAGCAAGGAGTTTGTACTACATAATTCTCAAGGACCGTTCCAGGCTGTGCACTAAGATTCTGTAACAAGCTACTCAAGCATGTATGAAACTTGATAGCATTTGTTTTCATAGAAGAGTCTTTCCAGCCATTCACACACATCCATGTACTTGTTAGTTCAACAACTACTTTTTGACTCCTTCGAGAAAGCAATAAAATGTGTGGGAAAATGGACTTAGTGTTAGTCTTGAGTTTGGATTCTAAAACTTAACTGACATGTGAATGTGGGTAAGTTACTTGCCCAGTTTCATCAAGTGTAAAGTGATCATAAGAGCACTGTGGATTAAGACCACTGCGGAGAATATGCACTTGCCAATATGTGAACGTAGTCCCTGGCACATGACATATTTTATTACTATCTAGCCTGTTGTCTTCTAGGCAGCCCCACGAGGAAACTAGAACTAATACAGGATGGTTCCGCTGTTAGGGAGCTCCCAGCTGAGTGGGGAGGGAACATATTCGGGTATACCTTTGCTATGTAACACGTACTGTAACAGAGTTACATATGAATGGCTGTGGGAGCCCGAGAGGGCATCTAACCTTGAGAAGAGTTGGGGAAAGCACTGAATGGTGACAGTTTATCTGAATTTTGAAGAATGTATTGGTGGTTGCCAAATGATAGAAAGTAGGGTAAGAAGGAGAAACAACAGCATGTGCAGGGTCATGGAAGCAGGAAGGAGGATGAAATAATCCAGGAAGTCTCCGCATATGCTTGCAGCGTGACGGGTACTGGGCAGAGACTGGGCTTGTGCATGTGTCAGGTTGCCCCCTTGACTCTTCCTCCAAGACTCTACCTTTTGCTAAAGACAGTGGAGACCCCCTAAACGTGGAATCCTCAGGTATTTGATAGTTGGTAGGTATCCAAAAGTAGCAAGCAAGTGATGTCTTGTGCTAAATATATGGTGAAATTGCAACATATATATATGATATAAATATATTTAATATATAATTAATTTATAAATATTTGCCATAGATAGACTATAGAGCCACCCAGTAAGAACCCCCAAAGAAGGCTTCAATCAGAGGATTAAAGCCAAATGATCTTGAAAGATGGGTGGAAGAACAAAAGGAATCAGATGATAGGTTAAAGGAGACTCCTGAGCCTTAATTTTGGAAGTACCCTGTGAAGTGTAATGGGTACACACAGTACGGCCTTTTACTTTAATGCTTACATCTGAGTTATGTCTGAAAGGTTAGACCCTTTTGGAAAAGTGCTTTTGAAACTTTAGGAACTGATTCTCTTTGGGAAGACGTGCTTCAGATGGAACGAAGAGGCGTGTAGTATGAGGGAATCTTTCCATAGTGGGACTTAGGCTTGGGATGTACAGAGTCGAGAATCGATCCTTCTCCTGACCTTTGCTAAGTGCTGAGCCTCAGACTCCGCACTGTCACATGAAGACTATGTTCTAGTAAAGGAAGAAGTTGATTCAAGTTCTTAAGTTCTGTTATTCGAAGGTTTTAAATGTAAGTTTTTTTAAATAAAAAAGCAAGTTGGAATATTCAGCAAATGTAAAAATTGAGGCAGATCAGATATTGGACAAGTAACATCTTGTTGTAAAGGACAAGTTTTGAGAAACTAAAGCAAAGGGATATTTTAAGAAGAGTGGAAAAATAACCTTAAATTATGTGCCATGAAAGCATGGAACCAAGGAAAATTGAGCTTTTAAACCTCACTGCTCCTCATATAAACATCCAGTAACAAGGAAATCTTGTTTTAGAAGATAAAATAAAAGTATAAAAAAAGAGTAGAATGTAAGAGGATTGTTGAAACCCTAAAGGCTAAAGCTGGTGCATTTCAAAAAGTAGAAGCCATGAGTTGGCTTAAATGGTATGAATTCTGAGCTTCTTTATACGTAGCTCCCAAACTATGTTCACAAACCAGTAATGAATTTTTATATCATTCAAGGATCACAGAGATATGCAATGTTTATAAATGTTCAAAGTCGATGCGTGACAGTACTGTAACAGTCGTACATTTACCATTTGCAATGGTATAAAATAACACAAATTATTAAGTAGCCACAGACTAGTTTTTAAAGAATGACTTATTCCAGACAAATTCAATTTTCTTTCATGATAAAATGACAGGCCACGTGTTGGGTGTGTGTGAGGAAAGGTAGGTACGAGTGGGGAAAAAATAAAAGGTGTCTCAAATCTCCTGTCACACCCTCAGTGACCCAGACATAGAATTGAGGCTAGCTGGGTGTGGCGCTATGTCCTTGTGATTCCAGCCACTCAGAAGCCGATGCAGGAAGACTGCAAGTTCATTCAGTCTAGACAAATCTGCAAGACCCTTTCTCAGAATAAAATGTATAAAAGGGCCAAGAATATGGCTCAGAGGTAGGGCACTTGCCTAGCATGTGTCAAGGCTCTGGGTTCAGTTCCCAAAACTGAAAAGAAAATTGAGGCGATTGAGTCGGTTCTCACTCTCCAGGGAGTGACTAGTACTGTGTACATGGTGAGCCACGATCTGCTTGTGTGTAGGTGAGTAGCCCAAGTATAACTTCCTTGTTCTAGGTTGACCTGGTTATCTGTCGAGGTATGCTCGCTAGGCTCTTTGGTGAAACATCATCTCTTTGATCTTATAGTCTTATTCTTAATTCCTCCAGCATTAGCTGCTCAATCATAAATTTTTCAACTACAATAATTCTGATTGTCAGTTGACAAGAAAGTATGTGAAGCTCTTATAGTCTGGAGGAGCTCAAAAGCGCTTGGCAACTGAAAGCACATTGGTATGCTGGATGTTATTCTGGGACAGAAATGAGCATGGGATAAAAACTAAGGAAACAGGAAGGAAATAAGACTGTCAGTTGGTCATGATGTATCAAAATTGGGTCTTTTTTGGTCACATATATACTAAACTAATGTGAGAGGTTAATAATACAGGGAACTGGGCATGGAATATACAGAAACTTTACCCTCTCTTTGCAACTTTTCTCCAAGTCTAAAACTACTCTAAACATGTTGGTCATTTTCCACCCGGTTTGCTCTTACACACTACAAAACACTACTGCCTTATTCAGTACATACTGTATCTTTGGCTTCACATACCAGAAAGATGAGGGCTGCACAAAAGAGCAGCGAAACTGAAAGTGATTAAAAAGTCTAAATGAGTTAAACTGATCTTCTAAACAAAGAGAACAGTGGTGACAGGGGCTGGAGAATTGTTTCCAGTTGTATGAAAGTCTTTCCACAAGTAATGTCACTGACTAGCAGACGAAAAGTGGGGTGGGGGTTGGCTTAAATTATGAAAAATATTATTTATGAAGAATAAGTTTTTAAGTAAAAGTTTAATATCAAAAAAACCTGATGAAAGTAAAGACCAAAGTGGTATTTTCAGAAGATTATGTCCATTGTTGTCCAGTACAGTAGCCACTAGCCATATGTGACTATTTAATGTTAAATTTTCCTTAAAAAAATAAAGATTCTGATCCTCGTTTGCAGTAACCACAAGGTGCTCGTTAGAGGCATGTTACAGGTGGCTACCATATTGGACAGAACAAATACAGACCATTCCCATCACAGAGAATTCTGAATTTGTGTCAGTGAAGGTATCAGTAGGGTTATTTGAAGTAAAATAATTCATATTTAGATTTGGATATTACAGTTTACCTGTTTGCATGACTTATGTGGGAATCCACAGAAACGCAAACAAAACTTTGAAATATAAAGTTTTCCTCTTTTACATTTTTTATTTCCAATTCCATGCAGTGAATAAATAAGCCATGTTGTCTTTCATGTAGATAAGACCCTGGCAGAGGTGTGCCCGTTCTGCACACTTCATGCTTCCCATTCTTTGTGAGACAGATTGCTTTGGCTTAAAGCAGAGCGAGTTAACAAGGGTATCATTGCTATGAACAGGTCAACACGTACACAGAGTGTGTGCCACTGTAAGACTTCAAAAGACATCTCTCCCTCCCATTAAAATATATTCTCCACTGGCCATGTGTATGGTAGGAAACACTGTCTTTATAAATATTTTCTTGTGTAAATACTTTGATTATAAATTCTTTTTTATAATATATCCTATGGAATTTCCCTTTCTGAATATCCTCCAACAGGGGTAATGATGGATATCTTGGATAGTTCATAGTAAAAGGATGACTTCAAGTACTGGTCAAGTGTGTTTCAAGCTAACAAATGAGTTTGACCATCTGTGTAAACAAGATTGCATATTTTTAAAAGTAAATTTAACCCTGGAGCTGCTATTTGTCAGCTTTGATATGTAAATTGAAATAATTTTCAGATTTCTTGGTAGTTGATACAAAATAACACAGTAATTTCTTTCTTTAAAAATATTCTTGGGTGCGTGTTTCACTTTTGTCTAGATGTTTTTTACAGCTGGAAGTAGGGAGACTGATCATTCTCAAATGGGAAGGGGATGAAGAGATGGATGGCGGGGGTGTGAGGGGTGGGAAAGGGGATGAAAGAAGAATCGATGTGTTAGGTACATGTATCAACTTCATACAAGGAATGTAAACATTATGCACTGCAACATGCACTAACAAAAATTTAAAAAAAAAACAACTTTCATAGACTGGGATGCACAGCCTTCTGTCTCTTGGTGTATTCCTGTAATCCTTGAGAACTTTTAATTACACGATTTCATTTTAATGATAAAACAGTATTTTATAGGAATAAGTAAAAGAAGTTTTTTGATAATGAAAATTTTCTAACTGAAAACATTTTTATCAAACATACCATTAATTTTTAAATCAAATTTTATCCCTCTGGGCACTGGATCTACAGTAGGTGCAAAATAATTTTTCCAATGAAAATGAGTTAATAGGTTACTCAAATTTAAGAAACTTTATACAAAGAATTTAAACAAAAAAAAGATGTTCATATTTACTCGGCATAATTTACAGATTAAATTTTCTATTGTTTTGAAAATCAACTTGATTCAAGACTGGTATCGAGGATCGGAATGATTAAAAATAAACCAGCTACTACGTTTCTAGAGGATTTGATGACCGATACTGAATTCATGGCCATCTTGTAAGCCACGCCTCGCTCTTCCAACTCTCCAGGTTCCGTATCTGTTTTATTGAGACGTTTTTGTGAAAAGAGTCTTGAGTGAATCTTTTAAAACATCTTATACATACACCAGAGTGCACAGCCTGTGAAGGTAAAGGCAGAAGCTAAATTCCTTTTGGGTTCAGCCTCGAAGAAACAAAGATGGAGGTGATCTAAAGGGAGTATCTCCACCCGTTCAGTGTGTATTCTCCTACATAGCAGTGCAGTGTTTGCATACAGTCAAGAGAAGGAGGCTGACATAGATGAACAGCAAATCCAAAACAAAACAAAACAGAAGCAGCAAAAGATGTTCAAACACAAGAACCTGACAAGTTGAAAAACAGTGACACTAGAAACACGGGGTCTGAGTGTGCGGACACCCGGATCGGAGAGCTCTGAGTATGAGCGCATTGGTGGTTCTTAGGCTTTTGCAAACATCAGAATCTCCAGAAAGGCTTGTTAAAGTACAGATGTCCAGTCCCCGCTCCAGCACTGGATATCTGGTTAAGGAGACCTCTAGGATTTGCATTTCTGGCTAAGTAGAATGCCTGTTGAGTTCTAGAACTTCATTTCCGACAGGTTGCCCTAGGAGGCTGTGACTGCTCCTCTAGGGACTGTACTTTGAGAATCCCTAGTCCGTAATTAGAATTTCTAGATTGTAAATAGGAGTTACAGCTCCTTCCTGTATATGTGTCGTCTCCGTGTCCAGATTATCATGTTTCCAACTGTGAGAAATCTGCATGTTAAATATTTCAGAACAATAGCAATCACACACACACGCTGTCCCTTCAGACAGAGGAACCAGAAGCGAGGAACATGGAAGAAGTGGAAAGGAAGGAGAGAATGGGGTTTGTTTAGGCCTTGTTATATCCTTTTCTTTCACTATTACCCCAAGTCTTTTGGACTTATAGGAAGGAACTGTGCTAACCCAAATATAGCCTGAAACATTTGTGACCTTGATTTGCTATAATTTTCTAAGATTTAATGTGAAACACTTTCATAAAGTCTTGAAGGTGAACATGTATTACAGTTATTCCTGAAGGGTCGTATTAAGAAGCTGCTATAGATCCATCAGGATTATTGGATTGTAACCAAAGACTCGCATTATCCATCTCTAACGCCGTACTTCTTAGAAAGCAATTTAAATACTCAACGCATCACCTTTTCTTTCTGTGAATAAAAAAGGTCATTGCACTCTAATTTTTTGTCAAAAATGTTCTGAAGAGCAACTATACATAGAAACCATGAAGCTCTTTGGAAGAAAGCACGAAAGAAATACAAAGTACTACATGATCATCTTCTGAGATTTAATTTCCTATAGAATTCCTCACTCCTTCATCAAACTCTGCTTATAGAAAAATATTTCAACTTTATGTGACTCTGAAAAATTTCACTGTGGCCTCGAAGTTATTTCAGTTACATAAGATTGAACAATTGTTTATATTAGTCTAAGCTTAGGTTAAATTTGTCATTTGTATTTTACTATGTCTTCTTAAATATAGTTAATAGAATTAGCAGTCTTAGTACAAGTCTGAAGACGACTGTAGACTAGCATTATCTTTGTCCATGTTTTTCTCTATGTAAACTCTGCAGGCTGGGAATCCCAAAAGTAGCATTTCTAGAATGTTACAAATAATTGAAAAGTCATGAAGTGGAGTTCTACCTCAGCATTAAAACAGCTCAATTCATTTGTGTTTAAAAAAATTAAAAAAAATTAATATACATAGCTGGTACAAAGCATAAATACAGAAAGCTCCTCCCTCCCACTCGCCTACAAAAGATACTGAGTTTGAGTTAGTAAAACTAAATAATATTTTAGAGAACTTCCTACTGCATGTACAATATAAAGTGAAGTAGGTGGGTACAGAGAGGCAAGTGTAAAGGCCAAGATTCCAGTTTCATACTCAATAGATACATTCATCTATTCATTTTGTAATGACATCAAGTACCTCCTCTGTGCCAGAGGGTAAAAAAGGTGAGAATTTTATTCATACTCAGTTAACATATTCAATGTTACCTATGTAGCAAACACTATTGTTCACATTGCAGGTATTACTCTGTTTGATTATCCAACATTTTGTAGGATGATACATAACAGGTGAGGGAGTGAAACTGGGGTTCAGATACGGTAACGAGTTTTTCATCACTACTCCCTGGAAATTGCTGTCATTGTGAACTTGTGTTCCAAGTCAGGTTTATTTGATCCTAATGCTAATCTCTTAACTACTGTGCTATATCACCACTGCACCATAGCATGCAAGACAATGAGAATACAAGGCAGAACAAAACAGCCACCGTCCATCCCCCAAAGACCGCTAGCTTCAATTTCCTCTTTGCGAGCTGGGCTAAGTGTGGGTTTGTGACTAGCTCTTTCACAAATCCCAGGCAATTAAAGGATTTAATGCAACTAGTACGTGTAATTGGCAGTGTAATTTTTGTGTCCTTTTTCCTTGGGAAATGCGTGGTAACCTTGGACAGTTCACTGAACTTGAGCTCATGCCCTGAAATCTTCCTGGTAAGGCCCCATCTAGGATGAAAGGAAGACAGAAAAATTGGACTATGTTTATATTTGTGGTTTAAAATTTGTCCTTGTCCAGAAAAGAAACAACTGTCAGATTCCACTTAACCACAGGAAACCATAGAAATGAAGTCTGTTTCTATTGCTTTCTTCCCTCAGGGGCCCAGTGTCTCCTAACAAGTTCATTTCCATTTGAAGAAATCCTTAAGTGAATCCTACATCCCAAGGAGGATGTTTATTTACACTTTGCAGGTCCACTTCTGTGGTTCCACATTTAGGGCAAGTTAATTCTGAAGCTTTCCTGCACCTGCATTTCTTAGAACTAAGGAACTTCTTTTCATTTCTAATAGTATTTCTCTATCTTGAGTTGCTTAGTTTCTGTCCTCACACATATTTTTATTTTCTGATTAGAAATTCTAAGCAGATGTGCATGGACATTAAAAATACATCATTAACGTAAAATGTAACATTGTGGTCCCCCAGTTGCACTTTGTATCTCTTTCTTCTTTGGGAAGATGTAGCAATAAAACTTTTTTAAAAAATTAAGGTAAAATAAGGCTTACATTCAAAGAAATATTCAAAATGAGAGTGAATGAGTCAACTTATAAAAATTATAGTTTTCCAAAAGTATGTGGTTGGTGCAAAGAAGGCACTGAACTCAGGACTTTGCTCAGCATGCAAATATGCAATTATTTAGTCTATGAACAATGAAAGATTTTAAACTTTACTTTTTTTTTTTTTTTTGTGGTGCCGGGGATCGAACTCAGGCCCTTGTGTTTGCAAGGCAAGCACTCTAATCACTGAGCTAAATCCCCAGCCCCAAACTTTACTTTTAAACATCATCATTGCTGGTTATTGTCGTTAATGTTTTGTTGAACTGGCTGGCAGAAACCTAGAAACCAAACAGGGACTATAACCCTTTGGTTTTTTCAAAGAAGACTTTTCCATGAATTTCCATAAGGTCATCTATGGATTCTTCCTCAGTAAATAATCTTTAAATATTTATGTAGCTCCCATTATGTCTGAGACACTGTACTAAGTCCTTTCAGGAGCTTCTTGCCTAATTGGAAGAGACACAGAATATACAGTTGGAAATACAGTTAAGGCATTACAGTTTCTCACAGGTTCTGTATTCTTTTAAAATTTATTTTAACAATACATACAGATATGAGAAAGTTTACATATTAATGGGGTACTATATAATGTTTCAGTTTGTGTGTGTGGGGCAGGGTATGGTCCTGGAGATTGAATCCAGGGCCTTCATAATGAGCTCCATCCTTAGCACAATTTTTATTTTTTTGTCTTGAGAACGGGGTCTTGCTAAGTTGTTATGTTTCCCAGGCTAGACTTGAACTCAGAATCCTGCTGCCTCAACCTCCCAGAGAACTGGAGTTACAGGCGTGTACCACCACACCCAGCTTTCCCACCAGTTCTTAATAGGAGCACTTCATCTTCTACACTTGCACCCCTACCTCATCCTTTAGTTGCATAATTTTCTGAAGGTTATCATAAAGCCATACATATGCAGGATTTCTATAATAAAACCTGGCAAGCAAATCAAGGATTCTCCTAACAAAACCAGCTAAGTCGAGTTTTTCTTTTAAAATGCTGCATTAAAACCATTGAAATAACTTCAGTTATCTCATTGTCAAATAATTTTTCTAATTCTACATTATGATTGAAGAATGAGGGGAGAGAGGAGCGAGAGAGATGGCTTTGACCTGGGAACTAACACAATAGATCTTAAGGAATTTCAAAGTAGAACAATTATCTCAGCAGCAGGGATGATTTGGCACCCTTTGTTAGCCATTTATGACACATGTGTAAGACTTTGACGTTAATTTAGAAACTGGCATTTCTAGAATCTTGCCATATTGCCAGGATATTTCTGTCTCAATAATATATTGATTATATTATTGTAATGAGTTGGCCAGTGACTCACAGAGTTACAAAGAAATTATACTAAATTTATCTGAGGGGAGTAATGATGAAAACTTCAGAATTATTATATGCATGTTTCATATCTCTGTCATGCTAATACTCACCTATGTGGTGAACTGATATCAGCCTCTGCTTTTTATTATGAGTCACAGCAGTGACTAATTCTTTGGTGTTATACACTCCATAACACATTTATGGGCACTCAAAATATAGCAAAAGTCCTTCCCAGTTACAAAAACTATAAGAACACTTAGGTAAATGAATTTTTGATTTTTAGTTACTTTCCTGAAAATGGTCACAAGTGCTCAGTTTTTGAAACAGCAGGACCAGTTTTTGCATTTACTCTTTCAGTTACTAATATGTGGACTCATCACAGATAGGCGAGAAGCAGCCATATAGATGGCTATAAATCTACCTATGTTTTCCTTAAGTCATAAGGCGATCCATAGGGCAGTTTGCCACAAGCTTTAACTACGTAGATCTCCGAGTCCAGAGTACAAATGCCTATTTGGGATGAATTTCATGGTCATAAGTCTCTTTTCTATAAGTTTTCCTGTGGTTGCCTGTAGCATATAGTACATCTGATATTAATGCTCTGTGTTTTGCTAGAAGCTTCCAATATGCATGGTCTTTTCAAGCTCCTTAAATGGTTAGTATGCTATGAAGGTTGATTCCCTTTTATCTGCACTTTTTTTTCCTGCTATCTCCTATTCAAAACCCTCCACTCCCCAACTGCGCTCTACATGGGATATCTGCCAATTGCTAGAGTGTAGAAAAATGGATGATGGCAGCTAGCAGAGTTTACATGCCACACCTACAGTACTCCCAGAGAGTGGGCGTGTTGCATTCTAGACAATCACAAGCTGGTGCACTGTCTTGTAAAATAGTGTTTGCCAAGTCATGCCAGCTGGGTACACAATGTGAATCATCATATTAGATAGTAGTTTGTATTCCAGGCTCATCTTAGTGTTACGGTTGGTTAAGTACTATTGATGAACTAATCATGTTCCTAAAATAAACCAGTTGCATTCTTTAAAAGGGACTCTCAAAAATAAACTGCACAGTCTTGTCCTAAAGGCAAAAAGTCTTCTCTCTTTGCCAAATCTGTTTTACTAGATCGTGCACGTGTCTCAGAAGAAGCTCTTTGGCTCATGTGTTTAGAGTATTTTGAGGAAGGTATTAAATGACTGAGCTTATTTAATTCAAAAAGATAAATAAGGATGGCAGATGAATTTAAAAAACTTGGCTCTTTCAAGTTTGTCAGTAGCTAATAAAAATGAGAAAAAATGAACTGTAAAACAAAATACGATGGTGAAGCAATGTTAGTAAAAGTGGACAGGCCTGCCCTTACAAACCTGTGTTCGGGGAGCTCTACGTAGTATTTATCTGATGACACAATTGCACTACATAATTACCAGGCCCTCCAAACCCCACTTAGCCCTTGTTTTTATGTTGTGGGAATTGTGTGTGTGCGTGCGTGTGTGTGTGTGTGTGTGTGTGTGTGGTTTTTTCCTATGTAAAGCGCTCTTATACTATTGTTCAGCCCAAGTTGCCAGACACATTATGTGCTGCAGTATTAACATTGCATCACCTTAATATTTGACATAATGCTTTGTGGCAGCTAAAATTTAAAACGGATCACATTTATTTTAATATCATTATAAAATTATTGGGGTGCACCCAACCAGATCACTCTAGCTTTGCTAAAGCTGAGCTTGCTGTCCATCAGAATTACCTTTGGGACATCTTTTTCTGTATTATAAAAGAACACACACCTTGTGATTCATTCCTGTTTCTTATTTAGATATCCACTGAAGTATAAAATATTTAAATATCTTTTGCTCCCTGTAAGCATGTGTATCAACACTTCTGTGCACATTAGTATGTCATGAATGGGAATTTAACTTTAATTCAAGTTAATTTGAATTAAAGTTAAATCATACATGTTCATGTTTTAATGATACCCATTTTTAATCATAGAAGTCCTCAGCAATTAGAAGAAAACAAAAACATTTCTGACATAAGGAAATAGAGGAAAATATCTTAATTTATATTATTTTAGCTTCTTTGGGAATTTGCTCAGCATTTTGTGACTTGTGAAGTTTTTGTCATCTCTTTGGAAGAAAGCAACAATAACAACTTGAGATACGAAATCT
Organism: Hystrix cristata; assembly: GCA_004026905.1. Lineage (NCBI taxonomy): Eukaryota > Metazoa > Chordata > Mammalia > Rodentia > Hystricidae > Hystrix > Hystrix cristata. Next base: position 110,511 of record PVJO010001675.1, on the reverse strand, counting down.
GTTAAAGGAAGTAGTTTACTCAGCTTTGCTGTGACTGACAGTTTGAGTATAGAATGTGCCATTTTATTTTACCTTCAATCTACAGATTTTCAAATGGGTTTTCTTCCCAATCCATAAATATGTCATAACATTCAGAGCTTCATTTAGACAATAATACATATAAAGTCGATTATATATTTGTTATTTGAATATTAGGAAATAGATATCCTTATGAGGATAGATAGACACCCTTTTTCCTTCAGCTTTTCTAAAAGCTGAAGTAACTGTTTAGTAGTTAATAGGTTTTTGGATTTGTAAGAAATGTACCCTATATTTTGAGTGATTTTTGACTGGCAATGATTTCAGCTGAGAAAATATACAGAAATAAAAGAAATGATTAAATTGATTAACACTCAAAACAGGATGAGGGTGGAACTAGGGGTGTAGGTCGGGGCTAGAACCCACCAAAAGCAAACCTATGGGCAGACCGTAACACAGGGTATGTGTCTTTCTTTATCATAAATTACATCTATACATGCATGTGTGTATATATGCTGCTATGAAATTCTCCCTGAAATCTACCCTAAATCTCTTCTAGGTTTTGCCTATTTTAGGCTTTGCATTAACCAGAGATAAGGTTTTTTTTTTTTTAATTATCATTATTGCTTTGTAATTTTGTTTCATTATTTTTCCTCTTGGCGCTACTGGGGATTGAACCCAGAGAACACTGAGCTACATCCCCAGCTCTTTTTAAAATTTTATTTTGATACAGGCTCTCCCTAAGTTGCCTGGGCTCAGACTCGGAATCTTCCTGCCTCAGGTTCCCGAGTAACTGGCATTACAGTCCTGTTTGCCATACCTCACTTCTTTTCCTGTTGTCATATGAAGGAGCAGGATTCAAGTCAAGTCAGCTCGCATGCAGCTCACAAGTGTCCTGTGTGAAACGAATTGACTATTTTATCTTACATGAGCTTTCACCAAAGTTCAACAAAGTTGACCACTGGCGCCTCCTTCATGGACTTTGTCCTCTTGGTTTTCTTGCTCTGTTGACTGTGATCTTCTGATAGTTTTTGTAACCTCATGTGTCTAAGTATCCTTTGCTGGTTCTTCTTCTCTTGGGACTCTGTGTGTTAGAGTGTCTCTCAGGTTTTGGTCCTTCTTATTAATCTATATGCTTTCTCAGGGTACTTTCAGCCTGCCACAGGGCTTCTTTAAATACTATTTGAGTGCTGATGGCCCTCAAGTGGCTCTCTGTTGTGATGCCCTCCGAGTCGCTGGGTTCTTATATCTAACTGCCTCCTTAACCCTCTTGCGTAGATGTTCTATAGGTAGCTACAAATTGAAGAGCCCAAATGAATAGCTTTTGTCTTCACTAACTCATTCCTCTCCCAGACATGAGTACGTGGTGCTACTGTCTACCTGTTGCTGAGACCCAAGTTCTTTGAACTGTCCTTGCTTGCACTTCCTGGCTCAGTTCAAGCCACTGCTAACTCATCCGAGGAGCAACTGAGCGACAGTAACAGGGAACTGAACCCATGGCGTTTGCACTGTGCCACATCCTCAGCCGTGTTTTCATTTTGAGCCAAGGTCTCACTAAGTCATAAGACTCCCAGTCATTCTCTGTTCTGTCAAACCAGTCTAAGGTATTTTTGTTTTGTGCATCTTTTCTTTTTCGAACTCTGAGACACATAAAGTAAGAAAGTAATAGTTGAGTAAATGAATGTTGCTTTGTTTATTCATTCATTCATTTGTAGACATACATACATAATGAGGGCATCCTGTATTTCAGGATGTGTGCTAGGGGTACGGAGATAATTAAAAAGCAATTCTTGTAAGTGCTAGGCCCTGAGTTCGATCCCCAGCACCTCTTCACCCCAAAAAAGCAATTCCCGCCCTTGAGGCTTTCATAGTCTAATGAGGTAGGGAGCCACACAGATAAACAGTTACAGCACCGTGAGATGTATGCAACAGTGGAAACTTGTCTAAGGTGCAAAAGTGGCTTAGAAAGGGACATGTTGATTCTAAAAGGAGCTTGGATTTTGAGGAACCCCCGGGGAGGGATGGTTTGCTTGTGCCTTAGGAGACGAATGAGATTTTTCATGTAAGCGATGGGAAAGGAGAGGGACAGGGCTTTCCAGACTGGACCCTGATGTACGCTGAGGCACGGTGGCATGCAGCACCTGGGGAATACATGCAAAGGGTTGTTCTTGAGGAGCAGAGAATGTGAGTGGAGAATGGAGGGAAGAATGTTGCTTTTCCTACTAGGAAGTTGGGACTTTTTCCTGTGTGTAAGCTAACAGAACCTTAGCAATTTTTAAATGAGTGGAAGATATGTTTGATTTATCTTAGGAAGATATTTTAAGGAAAGTACAGAGAAGGGATTTAAACTCAGGGAGACAAGTGAGGAGAGAATAGGTGAAGCAACAGAAGAGTGTGAAGGGTACAAACATGTTGGGAGTGAAGAAGAGAATTTAGAACGGGAAGAAGTGAGAGGTGAAGGCAGGTGTGTCGGTGAGCTGTGTAAATGCAGAGTGGTTCCGGGTGGGGCTCTGTGCGAAGCAGCGAAGCCTGGTTTCTGTTGCTGAATTCTAGCCCTCTGGAGTGACACTAAGCAAAAAGAGAGATGCAGAAAGAACAGTTTCCTGTGCAAACAATGCACATTTGATGAGTACAGCATGTATGGAGTTAGTATCTCTACCTGTGTGTAGCCAGTGTGCTTATGACTCAATTTTTTAAAATGAATTTAGTTTCAGACTTTTGAAGTTAGAACAGAATTGAGAAGAATCTACTGGGATATTAAAGTATATCAGAATGAACAATTGAACTCCAACATTCGGTTCTGATTTTGCCACTAACTAGCTGTGTGATTGTGGTACATCTGAGAATTTTTGTGTACTCATGTCTATCGTCCAGATACCAGAATTGACTTTTTTTTTTTTTTTTACAGAGAAACTTATCTTGATATTTTTAACCTTTCCTAATGGATCTTATATTTCAGGTCAGAATACTCAAAGAATAATAGAATTCTAGATTTTAGAAGAAAACAATTTAAACCAATTCATTACCTCCCTCATCCTCATTGTCAGTTGAGATAGTTGGCTTGTGGAAGATGACGCAGTAAGTTAATGTTGGAATGAGCATCGGCACCTAGAACTCCAAGCTTCTAGTACAGTCTTCACCTACATCTCAACATGTGGTTCATATTGTCTCCAGTTGTGACCCCCCTGTAGTCCTAAGAGCCATGCACATTTGGACAGTTGGTGGAGACAACTCCTCCTTTGTCGATGTGTCTCTTCCATGAATAACCTTTTGGGAAACAGGGATGGCTTCAGTAAAGGGTAGAAGAGACCAGAGCACTGTATCTCTGATCTTGAAAGAGGTCAGTGTTCATATCACTCCTACTGACATTCTAGTGACTTAGAGTTCCCTTGAGAGACACCCTGCCCCTTACTCCTTCCTGTATTTATATTCTTTTCATTAAACTCCAGTTTCAAAGCCAGAAGCAGACAGAGTAATGTGTGATTGTAAAGGAAGAGGGTCAACTTTAGTTCTGACATATATTTGTACATCCTGGGGTTTTAAACAAACAAAATGAATGTTCATTGCTGATTCATGTTTTGCTTTTGGTTCCTAGATTCTTTTCTGCCACAGTCATGTGACATGCACCGTGGTGGCTTTCATCAGATAATGCATTCTGATTTTGAGTTCTCCTAAATCCTAAAGCACTTTATAAAAATAAAACCATAGGTCTCATTTTTCTGATGAAGAGCGCAAGGCATAGAGAGGTTTTACAAAGTGATACAACAAATAAAGGGGGAAAAAGAATCCAGGCTCATTTTTTTCACTCTCCATTAAATGATATTCTCTCTTATGCTTTTCTGTTGTCAAAAGCCCTCTCTACATTCTCTATTGTTGGGTCATCATCTCCTATAGTTTGCACAATACGGTGCATTATGGATTGCTCACAAAGCAGCAGATATGAATTCTTTATAATGGATTTATTCTTTTCAATTTTTTTGTCATCTTTGAGCTTAATAGAAATAGTTCAGCATGTTATACTGTATGATCTGTTCCTAAATAGATAAAAGATTTCTGTGTTTTGAAGGAAACATTTATATTGGTTAATTTGCTGCATCGCCTGCAGGAATGTTAGTCTGTAGGAGGAAAACAACTGTTTCCCGACAAAAATTTCCTTAACTCTGCTAGAAACTCTTATTTTCACAGTAAAACAAAATGAAGCAATCCATAAACAATTAAAGAGTGCTGTCTCCAAGAATGTTTACCATTCCTCAGACAGAATGTAAAAGACAGTGAGACACACGGTTTCTTTTCTTACATGAGGAATGACTGTTCCCTAATTCCCTCCCTAGCTTTTAAACCACAACTACATGGGTGGAGTGAACATGCAAATGCGAGTTTAGGTATTTGCTCCTTGGATATTAAGTTCCTGCCTCCCTTTGGAAAACCACTAGTCTAACTACAATAGAAGGAGAATGTGCACTTCCTTTTAGGAAATTAAACACCACTGTCCACAATGTGCAAAAGACTGTGAAATTGAAAGTATGTCCCTAGAGTAGATTAAAAAAAATAATAATAAGTGGCAATTCACAAACAGACTCTTGGCAAATAATCAATTATCTTCCAAGTTACTCTACAAAACTACAGTTCATTCTTCAGGCGCACTGGGAAACAGTTCCCACATGGGAAGCAACCAGCTTAGACTGAGAGGCTGTTTTCAGTTTTCTTCCAGTTTACCTTCAAGCAAGTATCAGCTACCTCATAACTTGTGTGGTGCGTTCTAAGAGCTCATGTAATTGGTTTGCTGAACTAACTATGAAATAACGAAGTCATTCAAATAGAAATCTATTGTTTCTTTTTCTTTCTTTTTTTTTTTTTCTCGATGCTGGGGATTGAACTCAGGGCCTTGGGCTTGCAAGGCAAGCACTCTAACTGCTGAGCTAAATCCCCAGCCCCTATTGCTTCTTTGTGGCTACAGTGTTGACTGACAGGCTTAATTTTTAAGCCTGGGCTAAAAGTTAAACTTTCCTAAAAATTAAAGACAGGTTGAACAGATTTTTGCTGAGACAGCACCATTTTATGAGTCTGAGTTGAATCTGTTTGGCCTACAGATAGCTTTAGGTAAACAGGAAAAGAAATAATGTTTTACTGCTGGCTACCTGTATAAAAAAAATCAGTAGAAATTTAGGTTGCTATGGAAGAACACTTACGATTAATAAATGGGGTTGGGGGCTGATGGCTGGCTGGCTGTCGTTATATGTCTGTAAAATTTTAAGTGATCCATAAATGTACATACTGGGGTTGAATACACATAAGCATTTCTGATAATTTTTCAGGAATACACAAAAGTATTCAACATCTCTATAACTAGAGAAAAGTATCCTGGGTAGAGCAGTTTTGGAACCCAGCAGAAGGAGAAACTATGAAGGAAGGAAGTTAAAAAAAAGGTCTTCAATTTCCACTAATTTTGTTTACTTTTTAAAACGGGGAAAACTTGCCATCTTTAAAATCTCTCCAGAATTACAGTCACTTGCTGCAGTGTACTGGGGTTTGACTCTTCTGGTCAAAAAGACCCACTCGCCTTCTTCCTGTAGGCAGCCTGATTACGCTTGGCCTGACCCTTACCAGACATGGATACGTGTATGCACACATACAGTTACGCTGGTTTTTGATGAGAATGTAGAAGCTAAGTGCCCAAGGGCAGAAAACTAAAAAGCGACACAACTGGGGTGCCCCAAATTGTGCTCCCTCCTGAGCTATCTTTGTGCAACTTAGAAGCCACTGCTTTTCCTACAAGTCAAAGGGAAAATCCTCGCTCAACTGATACTTTTAACTCAGAACAGTTCTTCAACAGCTTGCTGACTTATTCTTCAACAATACACATACTCTTCATTTAATCTCTAGCATTTCTTTTCAAGAAAATTTTAAGTAGGTCGTATGTACCAGGGAGTGGAAGAGGAGGAAGAGAAAATATCCAACTAGTACAAAAAACATGCAGTGAAAACAAGTCTGCATCCTTCCCTGACCCACGGTACCTCAGAGGCAACTGCTTTACCAATACCTTAGCGTCACTCCCCCCCAAATTCCTTACACACACACACACACACACACACACACACACACACACACACACGCTCCTCTGATTTCCTGACCAGTGCACTACAGGTGAAATTATTTGCTGTGTTGCAGTATGGGAGGCTGCATGAAATTAAGTCTTAGCTTGACTTGGCTCATGCTCAACTTGGATAAAATATTCTGTCTTTGTATCTTGTGGGCATTATTAATTGATATGTTGTCAGCACTTTCATAAATATTTCTATGCTGTAGCGATTTTCCTCATTGAAATGTGCGCTGTGACAATTCAGCACCTTTCTTTGTCTATTAGGTCAGACATCGGTGAGAAGAGCATGCTGCTGTTCTCACTAGGTGTGTAGTTCTTTCGGGCCCAAACTGCATTATGCTGCATAGAACACTCTGTTGAAAGTTTGGAAGGATATTGCACTATGGAATCACTTGAATGACCAGGATACCTGAAAAATCTCAAAAGAGGGAGTTGACTCTTTATATAATTAGATGAAAACTGACAAGTCACTTTTTCTCTTCATCCTTTCTAAAAATGTATTTATTACACATTCTCTCTCCTTTATTCTTGATTTTCTTGCTCATTAGTGCAGTCACAATTACATTTAAGTGTTCTGAAGCTTATTTTTTGTCTTAGCGTTTTGATAACATGACTAAAATCTGTGTTCTAGTATTCTCTGCAGTTGTTAGACACTCTGAGTATTTCAGTGACAATCTCTGCTGATTTAGGGGAAGGGGAAAAACGATCCCCTGATTTGTGCACTCAACAAATAATAATAATTACCATTGCAAGAAATACTGCTGTTCTTTTCACTTTCTTAGCAGCCATTTGATGTTTATTCCCTCATAATATATACCAAGATATTTCAAACCATTTGAGATGCTGCTCTGTGCTTTCCCTAAATCAAACTTTGGGTTTCACTCAGTGTCTGGGAGGACTTTAGGTGTATTCCTGGACTCCTCATGGACTGTCTCTGCCCAGGAGTTTCTGGGTCCTAAGTGCCAGAAGAGCATCCGATTTTTGATTTTACAAATGGAAATAAATTCAGTAACCCATTTAAAGAATTCCGTGGACATTTCCGAGTAGCAGTCTTCCTGGTTGGCCGTTGGGATTAATATATTAATTTGTCTCAAATTATCGAACAGATGGTGGCTGTGACTGTAGAAGGTTACACAGTTTAGATTTCTGCAGAGGCTTCTCCAAAGTGTTTCTTCTTGGGTTCCTTTTTTCTGATTTTTATCATCTCTTTTCCCAATTTGTTTCCAAAATGTTAATTTATATATTGAACAAAATTTTCTAGACTTATTCCTGTTTGAGGTTATCTTTTATTATTACCATAGGAGTTCTGAGTATTTAATTGGGACAGAAGAAATTAATGAATTTAGAGAATTGGGTCCCGGGGAGGATAGTTCTGTGGGTATGAGTGATGTGGTGGTTTGATGGCTTCCTGGCTGTGAAATCATGTGTTGGGTACAAGGAGTTTGGTGGATTTTCAGTAGCATGCACAACATAATTTAGGTGTGAAAATATTGATGTTCATAACAAGCATCTCTCTAATCTCTTCTCTTGGTTGTATCTGAAGACCAGTGAACAAAAATGAAAAGCTCTTGTTTCCTAAGAAGATGTGTTAGAAACTTCAGTGTGCCCATATGCCCAGCCCATGTCCCGGCCAGCCCCTCTATGGAGGGAGACACTCCACAAGCCAGTCTTGAGATGATTAAGAATTGCCTCTATTTTTTAAGAAATAATTTACCTAAATATAGCAACGTCCTTCCTAAGATTATCCTAGTACTATCTCTTCCCTAGAGGACAACATATTCTTCCCAAGTAAGAGGGATTTTAATTTTAAAAAATAAACAGTCCTGCTGCCGATGGTTTTCTGATCCCCCTGTCCTGTTTCCTTTAATCAGCTCTTACAGTTCCTTCCCTCTGGAGGAACCGCTGCAATAGGCAATAGTTGGTACACGACTCCCAGCACGCACATTTATATTCAGTCTGGGGAAGTGAGCTCTAACTACAGTTTGCACTTCGTTCTTAAGCTTCTCACATTACAAAATTACTATCATATATGTGTATATCTATATATGTGTGTGTATGTGTGTGTGTATGATTTTCAGAATCTCAAATCAAATACATTCTCTACTACAGCCTGCAGAACAGTTACATATTCGTGAAATCTTTTCGTTGAAATATGAATAATTCTATTTCTAGTCTACACTGTTTGTCATGACCTACTAAAATGTCTAATAAAACAATCTGCTTTCCTTTTAACGCTGTAATCTGACCAAGTGAAAGAAGTCATTGCTAGGTACATACAGGGTTCTCTTAATTATAGGAGCGTTTCCCACTGTAGAATTCCTCTTGAATTTTCAGCTTTCTGCAGTCGACTTTGGGAGAACCTATCCAAATACACTTCTCTGCACATACACAAACACACCCCCTCTGTCTGACCCCCCCGATCCTTGACGTACCCCAGCATTACATGTGAGTATGTCTATTCTAAAATATTTTGTGCATTTTATGCCATTTCCTACTGGAATGTATCGTGTTTATGTTTTCCATTTAGTTGTTTGCCCTTAGAGAACCTATTGTGTCATTCCTGCTCATCAAAAGGATTGAGAGTGAAGAGGTTTCCTGAAACAGTTCTATGATGGCTTCGAATTGAACTGAAGAAAAGTTGATGGAGATTAGAGAAAAAGTGAACTCGACAGCAAATTAGCATTAGATTCAGTGTTTTCTTGGAAATTAAAAAAAAATGTTCTCACCCTTCACCATCATAAGGACTGAAATATGCCTTGGCACTCATTGATGTGGGTTTTTTTTTTTTTTTCTTTTCTCCTGCAATGTAAAGTCAGATTCTTTAGAGAAAAATAGAGGTTTCTTATTGTTCGCTTTCAGTCTATTGGACTTTTAAAGATGGCCCTCTGTTTTCCATTTACAGCGTATATCTGCTTATCCATATACCTTCAGATCCATAAAGAGGGGATATTTAAAAGTATCTGTCGCAGCCGACAGCTGGAGTCATGCCAGGCATCTTCACGTTTTAAATTCTTCCTAGGCTCCAAAGGTAGATGAGGCCAACTTCCCTTTTGACTCAGCAGGCAAGTTTTACTATGATAAGAGTATTGCTATTTTAAAAAGCAGCTCTTGACAATCTAACTCCAGAAAGCATTCCCACCCTGTGAAATAGTACAGAGGCTCCTGCTTCCTTATTGATGAAACAGAGGAAAATAATGCCCTTTAGAAGCAATTTGAATCATTTAGTAGCTTAGCTGTGACTCCCCAGTAGATTTCTAACCCAGGCACTTTAGCCATATCTAGTGTCCCAGTTTTACTGATTGGGGAGGTGGAGGCATTCTAATCTTTTCAGACATGGCACACACCGGAAGTTTGGCTTGAAGAACCCCCGCCAGGACTACAGCCTGACTTTGTCAGCCGTAACTAAGGGACATGCTTAGTTCTAGAACCTGGGTGTTCTGAGCACATCTGTGGCCTTTTGAGTTTTACGCTTTTATAGGCTACTTTTCTGTTTTTCTCACTGTTGCATTATCATCAAAATTTTCGTTTCCAGTCTGGCACTGATTTAGGATGTCTTGTCACATTGCTGACTTGAAAGCTTCTAGCTATTTGGAATTCTCAGTGTCTAATAAACAGCATCAGAGAAAAAGTTATGCTGCTTCAAAATTATCTCTGGTTATCTCTAAGAGTAGGAGCACCTATAGGGTAATTTTAATTAAGTAGTAATCCTAAAGTCATTTATTTTGTGCGTGAACCTACTTGGGGAGATATATTTGGTTGCTAGTTGTTTGTGTTCTGATTTGCAAAAGGCAAACAATTTGTAATCTGAGTCATTTGATTCACAATAGTGTGCTTAACCTTGATCTAATATGAATGTTGTTAAAGGTGTTGAAGAAGCAGTGAAAGACTCCGTAGCTCAGGACACTTATGCTATAATTACCTCCAGAATATTAGCAGGATCTGAAATGTTTTTTCTGCCTGGAGTGTTTAGAGAAGGACTTATCTTTGCAAGTGTAGATATATGTGTGTGTGTGTGTGTGTGTGTGTGTGTGTGTGTGTGTGTGTAGTGTGGTGAAATGTTTCGTAATAGTAGGCATTATAATCATTGGAGTTTAAATCGCATAAATGAAGGTATATGTGGGAGAGACATCATTAGCCTCAAGAGTCTGGAATAGTACCCGATTTTCCAACATAGCATAGCAAAGTGGATTTATCACTCATGAATTATAAACCCATGATTATCTTTTCAGTGAGTAGAATACGATTAATGGCAAAAGCTGCTAGTAGAACCTGATAGTAGATGTTAGGAACATGGAAATATGGTATGCATGATGTTTCCAAACTACATATATTGTTTTCTGGTGTCAACTTAAAACTATCACAAGCTGTCTAGTTGTTTTAGCCCTTCTTACATTATCTGATAATTGTTTGTATCTTGTCTCCGTCATGGGACTTTGAGGTCCATGAAGAAATTTTGTCTATCTTTGGCATCCGACAAAGAGAGGTACTTAACGTATGTGAAGTTTGTAAAATGAATGACTAGGAGGCACTGGGCTGCCAGTCACACCCCAAAGTCATATGGTCAGTCAAGTCTTAGATACTTTAGTTTGTAAGATGTTCATAGCCTGAGATAAGGCACTCTATATCCTAGCTTAGAAAACATTTCTTAGAATAATTCCCTCATATCTTCATATGTATACCTGCATGTGCGTGCACACACATACACACACGGACAGACACATACACACACGGACAGATACACAACTGATACACCTCTAACACAGGATATTTCACCTTACACTGTTATGATAGCAGAGGTAGCAAGCTTACATTAAAGGTCTGTGGTCTGGTTTGTCATCCTGGGTTGGAGCATTTAAAGTTTATCGGTCTCTTGTTGGTACTTTCCTTCTTTGTGAATTAATAAAATGTCACCACTTTGCTCTTTTTTCACATTTTAGAATGTAGAACGACTAATGTGAGTGCCTGTGAAAAATAAAGTCTGGCTCCTAATATTTGTTTATCTCATTGCCTTTCTCTTTCCTCTTCACGTAACCACCCTAATCCATTTCATGCTTACCTTCTTGGTATTTAGAAGTTAACACAATATTGAGTTACACTGTTAGTGCTACAAAGATTGAAAGTGTGCCAGAGTCCCAGCTACCCTGAACAAATGCCTGGGTAAGTATGTAGATGCCCACATTGATGCCTTTGAGGGGGAATGAGATCTTGATTCTTATGTCAAGCTCTTCACCAATAGTAAATCTTTTCTGTGTCTAATTGGTGCCGAGTACTGTACCAAAATTAAAGCCAAATAAATTGAAGTCCTGGAAATTAAAATTTAACAGGTACTTTTGATCATTCCAATGCATCTCTTTTCAAATATAAATAATATACTGTATTGCATGTTGTGCAACACTTCCACTCTGATTTTCCATTTCCCTCTAAATCCTCAAGATTATTCATAGGACAAGATTCTCACTGATTCAAAAGACAGTCTATTGAACACTGGTTTTTAGATTCTTTTTGTAGTCATACTAGCATTTTGCTCCATTGTAGAAAAACATTTACAAATACGTACATCCATACCTAGGGATTATTTAGATGGCGTTAGACATGGACCTTTAAAAATAATTATTTTCTGTTTTGTTTTTTGTTTTTGTTTTTTTTTTTAGACAGGATCTTACTATGTAGTTCAGGCTGGCCTTGAACTCACTATGTAGCCCAGGCCAGTCTCAAACTCAGGGCAGTCCTCCTGCCTCAGCCTCCTGAGGGCTGGGATTACAGGTGTGCACCACCATGTATGGCTTCCTTGCTTGTTTTTTCTTTCTCTTCTTTTCTTTTCCTTTCTTTTCTTTTTTTTCTTCTCTTCTCTTCTCTTCTCTTCTCTTCTCTTCTCTTCTCTTCTCTTCTCTTCTCTCCTCTCCTCTCCTCTCCTCTCCTCTCCTCTCCTCTCCTCTCCTCTCCTCTTTCTTTCTTTCTTTCTTTCTTTCTTTCTTTCTTTCTTTCTTTCTTTCTTTCTTTCATTGACTTCCACTTTTGTAGATAGAGATTCACTGGTAAGGGAGTGGTTTTTCCCTGAATAGATTAAGATCACATAAATATTTTAAAATCACAGACCTAAAATGGATAACTTTCTGATATAAAACATTAGCAACAATATTTTAAAATATTAATACTAATGCCTTAAGGTAATCAATAAATCACAAAATAAACTGAAACCATAATTTGGTTTTGGAAAAAAATTGATGCTGTTGTCACACAGTCTTACTCTTAACAGAAGCAATATATGAAACATTAAATAAAGTGAAATAATGCCTCAACTTTGATGTTCAAAATCATTTTTTAATTTTGTCTACCTTTAAAGTCTTTTCATTTTCTGTAAGTTTCTATTTTCATACTGTGATAGTTACTGATTGTGTCAATTTGAGTAAGAAATGCCTAACTAAATTGGATTAGTATGGTTCAGGGTGTGGCTGAAGGGATTTACTGAAAATAGAAGACCCACCTCCTGTGAGTGTCACCAACCAATAGGCTTGTCATCTGAATGAAATAAAAGGGAAACGAAGAAGGAAGACTCGATTCTGCTTCTCCAGTGGAGCTCCAGTCTTCACCTTCATCTGGGATGTCATCTCCTGGCTTCCAGCACAGACCTTTCAGCCTCCTGATGCAGATTCCAGCAGGATCTACAGTAAGTTCCAGGCCTTTGACTGGATCCTTCTGATCCCCAGGACACAGCCAGCCCATTTTCACTTTTCTACACCTGACTGAAGACAGCCATTGTAAACCTATCTTGTAAATCCTTATATATTTGTAGATCTTGCATTAAATCTATTTCTATAGTTAGTACTGACTAATACATATAGGAAGACATAGTACATAAAACTTATGTGAGGAACTGTTGCCTGTTCTTAATTAGATTTCATTCCTAGTATTGAGCCTACAGCCTAGAATGTGATAAAAATAATTAAAATTTATTGAGTACTTATTATGTGCCAGTCATTATTTTAAGCACACTACATTACATGTATTAGTTTATTTAATTTTCAAAGCAATCCAACAGGGTAGTTGTCACTTCGTAGATGAGAAAATTGAGGCCCACAGAGATCGATTATGTTGCCAGAGGTCATATAATTGATAAGTTGTATGGTTAAAATTCAAAATCTAAAATTTGGCTCTAGAAATTACCCCTTGACTGCCATTATGCTATACTGCATGTGTTAGATAAACTTCAAATGTTGAATGAGTGAAAGGAACAAGTAAACATAAAAATCTATTTTCTTTCAGTGGTCACAGTGTGAAGGTCTTCAAAAGTCAGTATAAGGCGACAGGACATACATTTATTTCAGCCAGTATGTGTATTTAGTACATTGATGTGTGTATGAGATTGTGTCAGAGAATGGATTTAAGACTTTGTTTATGTAATCATCCAGTATTTTTAAAGCTTATTATGAGCCAGAAACCATTTTTCCAAGAAACTCCTTTCCAATTAATGCACGTGCATTACATGTGGAAGACCAATGAAAGAAGTGGTCCAGAGGAGGAAGATTTGGTCAAAATATTTGGTCTAAGGAAAAATCAATCAGTCTTCCTTTTCTGTATAGGAATTGGCCAATTCCTACATGTACTAAATGTGTGCTTTGCTGTCTTACTTTCTCCAGCTTCTATTTTTCTCTTTTATTTGTGAACAGAAATGATAATTTGAATTGAAGGGTTATTTTTAAATGGAAACAAGAGAAAAATTACTCAGAAAATACAGGCATATTAAAGAAATTCTGTCCTTCTGGAAGTTCAAAGTGTGTTTGTGAGGCCCAAGAGATGGGGGTGGGTATAATTCATACTTTATTCCTTCTTCTTTTTGGTCAGTACTGGGGATTGAACCCAGGGCCTCACACATGCTAGGGAAGCACTCTGACACAGAGACAGCACCCAGCCCTAAAACAGAATTGCATGAACTTACTTAGCAGAAAGTATGCTAATTAACCTGAGCAATGATTTTTGACTTGGTAAATATTTAAATTGAGGTATTATATTACTGCCTAAATTTAGGTGAATATATTTGCATATAAAATAACTTCACAGTATTCAAAGGATCCACGTTTCTGGTGAAATATACTACAACTATATAGAAAAGCTTGATCTCTAAAAGGTGCCAGTTTTCCGAGTAACATTTTTTATTTAATAAAAACTGTGTGTGTGTGTGTGTGTGTGTGCGCGCGTGCGTGCACGTGTGCATGCATGCACAGGTGCAGGCACATGGGTATGTGTGAGTTAATGGATGTGTTCCTGTCACCTTCTTCTCTCATGGAGAACTCTCTAAATTGCCTGACGCTAAGTGGTCTGAATTTTTTAATATAGTCAGAAAAGCTGTTAGCTTTTATTTAACTTGTACTGTGTAACGGAATTTGTGACAAGATTATTTGCTACAATGTTATTTTGCATCTTGATTAATGTTCTTTGTAAAGGACCCCAGGCTGTGTGTACAAAAGGCACTGTATGAGCTATGAATATAGGGATGGTGACTTTCAGTCGCACATGTCCAAGTAGTTGTTACCAAAGTTTTAAGCAATTTGAACTGCCTAACTGAAGGTATGACAACAATAATTGTGGATGTCCATAAAGGGTAGCTGCACAGATTGTGATCAATGAATACCCTAAATTCCCTTTGAAAGGAGCAATTATTACTAGGCATAAGTTTTGCTTGAATTAAGTCCTTTGGAACTGGCATTTTGGAAACTTCTTGGCCATCTTACCCTGCTCAGTGTCTTAACTCTAACAATAGTGTGTTTGAGTGTTAAATATCGTAAATCTGTTTTCCTACAATATAATGACTTGCTATCAAAAGTCTTTTATCTATCAAATAGAATGAAGTGAGCTTAGAGTCACTGCCAGTATTGTGGCTGTTTGAGTCATACACTTACCACCAGCAGAGTAGCAACAATACAAACTTTCTTTAGTAAAGGTTAGCTCTTATTTTTGACTTACATTTATCACTGCATATGCAACATATAAATTGACAAAATATTTAAGGCACATTTACCAGGCAGCCCCCACCCACCTCCATCAGTCTTCAACCACAATGCATTTCCCCAGTCACGGCACAAATTTTTATTTTCAAACTAAGTGAAATTTAGGACTCCAAACTATAAAATGGATAAAAGTAATGAAGGAATAACTTTGTCATTAGTATTTGCCAGAAAATACGTAACTGCAGTGTCTGTACAACATCTTTGATGGAGTTGCTGCAGAGCCCTGGGTCTCCACTGAGCCCAATTTGAAAGTCATCAGACCGTTTTCAGGACTTAGTGCTGTACAGACCCGACACTGTGTGTTTAGCTTGTGTTCAAAGTCACAAAATTCTACAGAATTGAGTAGCTTTACCAGCAGCGTTCCTATGTAGAATTTACTTTTCTGGCAGTGCTAGATTCCCTAAACATCAAATTTTATGTTCCAAGGCACATGTACTAAATTTATATATTTTATTCAAAGGAAAGCTCTACAGCCTGCCACTTAGAAGCCATCTTCTTTTGTCTACAAAGACTATATAAGTTTGGTTGTTCAGTTTCCCATACCTATAAGAGACAGCCTAGCCATAAGAAACATATAATGTATAAAAATCAGAAAAATTACAATCTGCGCTCTATATTATATATATGACATTTGTGCAGCATCTGGGATCATTTACTAAAATCAAGTAACCCTACATACCTCTGAGTACATCACTGTATCACAACACATTGCAATTATGATACAGATATCAGTAATGATGAGTGATCATTAAGACAGGCCAAGGAATGGTACATATGTTGCATTTTTAGACGCATACATATGTCTAAGAAAAGTTCCATCTCAAATGATTAAATTTCAGGTCTCTCCTGTGTGAGTCTCCCTCCTTCCCTCCTCCCTTAACTCATGGAATGAGGACATTTAGGCGATGAAATCATATCTGTTTTCAATTCTTACTCTTCTACATTTTAGCTGTGTGAACAACAGCAGTGATGTTACTCGAACTCTTTGTCAGTGTGGCAATGAGGTTTAACAAAATAAGTGATGAGCAAATTAGTATTTAATAAATGTTTTTCTTTCGTGCTCAACAGGGATAAGCTTCAGTTGCTAGCACTTTATCATCTTCTAAATTTCCTCGTGTAAACTCACTTCTCAAGCCATTTTACCCTGGACTTTGATTTGGGTAATCTATTGCTACTTAACACAACATCCCAAAACTTAGTAGCTTCAAACAATAACAATTTATTAATTTTCATGACCACGCACATTGAGTATGTGCAGATGAGCAGTTGCTCAAGGTGACAATGGCTGCTTTCAGGACAGGACTCGCGTGCTAGAGCGTCCAGTGTGATCTTCCCGACTCCCGGCACCTCTGCAGGGCCGCTGACAGGCCAGGCTGAGCTCCCCAGGGGTGCCCAGCAGGTGGACCGCTTTCTGCATTAGTCTCGGGCCTTGTTCTCTTCCCCTGGCTCCTCTGCTTGGCCTCTGCTGCAGCGTGGCCAACTTCCTACATTAAAGATCAGGCCTCCACAAAGGTAGGAAAGGAGAAGTTAGATCTTTCCAAAACCGACCACAGGAACTGGCTCGGTGTATCTTCCTCTACATTCTGGTGGGGAGTGAGAACGAACAGCTCCCGACTCGCAGGATTGGTTTTCTAATTCTTTTTTTCTGATGTGTCCCCATGGCTCAGGTAGTGTTAAGAGTACAGGAGGGTCCACTTTAAGAGTACAGGAGGGTCCACTTTGTAATTGTTTTTATTTGGATGCAAAGAACTCATTGCAATTTTTAGATACCAACACATAAGATAATTAATTGCCTTTGGTCCAGTTTCAGAATACATTTTTTTTCAGTGTTGAGGAACAGAGTAGGCGATTAAGAATGGACTCAAATGAAATACTGTATATTTTCATGTAGAATATGCTTTTTTAAAAAGTCTACTAGTTTGGTGTTAGACCAAACCATTCCAGACAATTAATTTAGCAATAAATTGGGCCAGGATGCTTTCAAAATGAAATTTACCTTCCCACATACTTTTCAGAGTTGCAAACCAGAAGTGACTGGAAGAGAAAGGATGGGAAATGTTTTATAATTTAAAAAATCATTTAGAGTTTGGGAACACTGAAGATTGATTACCACTGATTTTCTAAATTGAGTTTGTTTTGTCCAACTAATTCAGATTTTTCAACTTTTACATATCAAAGAAAGTACATGTTGTCATCAGTCCTTCTGTGAACAAATATAATAAAGCAGTAACTGAATATTCCAACTCGGAGACCTCTGAGACTCTTTCTAGGAAAATGTCCACATGCAGTACATTTTATACATAGGGTGTGACCGAAAAACATAGTTGTTAATTGAATTTTTAGAATTTATTACAGTAAAAGCATATTGCTATTAATCCTTTTTGAAAGACTCCTCTTTATCAGTATCCCATCACTCCTGGCACTTTCTTAAGCAATTCTGGAAGTTCTGTTTCATGAGTGTCAGGTCTGATCAAAGATTCAGTGACTGCAGCCGCAGAGTGCCATCCAGCAGAAAGCCTGGCTCGGAAAGCCTCTACAGTGTGCCCGCATCTTCACCTTATTCATCGGTCTGGCCCCTTGCCACTTCTGACTCTTCCCCAAAGTCAAAATGATCATGAAAAGTAAATGTTTGGAATCGATTCCGGACAGCCATGACAACACAACTAAAGATATTCACAAAAGAGCAATTTCGATACTGCTTCAGAAAGTGGCAAGAGAGCTGGGGTAAGTGTGCTCAAAGTGAAAGGGAGTATTTTAAGGGAGATTAATGGCAATGTGTCTTATACTGTAATCATTTTTTTAAAAATTTAAGCACGATGTATTTTTCAATAATGCCTTGTATAAATATCAAGGCAAATGCAGACATAGACAAAAACTTCCAGGAATCCCAGGTTAAGAAACCCATGTTTTCAAATCCCTAAATTCTTTTCTTCATGTGTTTGTTCGATTTTTGTTTTTTGAGACAAGGTCTCACTATGTAGTTCAAACTGGTCTCGAATTCATTATGTAGCCTTGGCTGGCCTGAAAATCGCAGTGATCCTCCTGCCTCAGCTTCTCTAGTGCTGGGATTACAGGCGTGCCCAGCCAGGCCTAGCTCCTAAATTCTTAATAGCAGGACAAAGATGCTTCTTTTGATAGTTTGTTTCCCAGGACGGGATTTAATTGGTTACTGAAAAAAAGAGGTGACTCTTTCAATGATTTAGACAATAGCAATTGCTCTGAGACCATTAAGATGTCACTTATTCCATGCTGATCACCCTACCCTGAGGTGAGACTGAGCATCATGTAGGAGCCAAAAACAAAGGAACAAAAAAAAAAAAATGAATTAAGGTGATATAGTTAATTCTCCCATTTGTGATGGTTTGGAGCCTTCCTTAGGATTTAGGGAAAGACAGGGGGATTTGGATTTTGATACTGGCTTTTAGGTGCCACTCTGACAATTACTGGTGGTTTGACCTCGGGCAGATGGTTTATGACCTCACTGTCTCTCTCTCTCTCAGCTTGTGGGCTGTGTGTGTCTTTGTACCTGCGTGTATGTGTCCTTCTTGGTCATTCGTTTTTTGGATTTTGCATTTCCTCCTTTCTCTATCACGTCTCTTTGGCTCCTACCCTCTAATTCTCAGGCTGCCACATTCTGTTTCTCTCTTGGTCTTTGGGTGTGTTTCTGCACGTCTCTGTTACTTTGCCTCTCAGTTTGACTCTCCATTTCTACCTCTATAAGTACATACACACCTGATGTCAAAATACTTCTGTGTACCCCACAGAGAGCTTACAGCAGTGAAATAAGATGATTCAAATGCTTTTGAAGTGTTTGTCACTTTTGCAGTACAAATTAGTGTGAATGGTTTCTCCTCTTATTTTGTAAAGTGTAGCAGTGAACAGTTACGAGGTCATGGTGGAAGAACACAGGACGGGGCGTCAGAGCCTTGAGTTCTAGCTCACTCCCTCACCCACGTGCTGTGGGATATGAGGAACGTGGTGGATTTCTTCACACAGGACAGCCCAGGGTTATCCTCCATCAGCTCTGCTTCTGCTGTGTCTGTATCTCTGATCTGGTGGACTTACTGTTGTCATATTATGATACAATGTTGTTGCATTGTGGTGTTTGGATGGCATTAGACTCTGTATGCCTAATTCATGGCAGAAATAAGCCCTTCTTGCTTTTACAGTTGCTCTCTTGGAACTGTTACCTGGGATAACTAGATACTCCACTTTATTTATTTTTCAAAGCTATCAGAGTACTAGCTTTCAAAAGCATTTGCTTTGGGGCAAATTTACCTGATATCTGTACCTAGCTTTAATTTGAGGAGGAGGTCTTCTGTGTTTGATTAATCTCTTTGGTATGTTGAATTCATTCAAAACGGAGGGAGCCTATATTCCAGCACTTTGGGAAATCGGTTTATGCCGTTTTGTAACCTTTAGTGCTTTTACGTTGTTAAGTTTGAAAGCTTTTGTGGTGTTATTGCTAGGTCGGTGTTGTCTGGAATGCCTGTCTCTATACCAAAAGGGAACTGGGCTCCTGCAATTGTGGCAATGTTTACTTCCTCCTATCAGTGTATCTGTTCTCTTTTCTGAAGTAATCACTATAATTACACTTCTTCAATGAGTTGCATTCTATTGTGTCACCAGGCCTATCTGCTCAACATCACTGTGTTTTTCTTATCTGAGAGCTCTCAAATGGAGAAAGTGAGACATGTTGGCAAGCCACCTTCAATCAAATTAATGTGAGATCAATGCATTGTCAGCAGAGATGGGGCTGGGCCCCATTTATCATGTTGGGGTAGAATGGTGCATAAACTGGATAAATGTTTCTAGTAATATTTTGGCTAATAGCAATAACAATTGTTTTTGGCTACAAGGTATATGCTAATCTTTCAAGGACACTAATAAAGTTTATTTTCTTACTGCCTTCACTTTATTGTTATTTCACAGGAACATGACACCGGTAGGTTCTTTTAAATGAAATGAAATAAAGTCTTAGGATCTGTCATTGTAAATTACAGACTTACCAGGCGGAGTTTGACTCCTGTGGCTTGAAAAGTAAAATGTTGGTTTTGAGCTCCTACATCTTTTTAACCTAATCCCTCAGCATATTTTCAGTGAGATTCATACATCCCCAAAACACTGTAGTTTGGTCTGTTAGAAGAACTTAATGACATAGAACAATGACTTGTGACTTTAAAATACATGACACTCAAGTAATTTATTTAAGAAAACAAGCAGGCAATAATAAAGGTATTATTCAAAATAATAGCACTGTATGAAGTCACTACTACACTATGTTGAAGGCTTTTTTAATCAGATTATTCAACTTCCAATTTTATCGATTTAACAATACAATAGAATTTCAAAAACTAGAAAAAGAAATTTTCCACCCATCTATCAAAAGCTGTATGTCCTAAATTACATATTTATTTTAATCCTTTTATAAGCAAAAGTGATGAAAAGTAATAATTTTCATTTTAAATTTGCATTGGAATATGCTATATGATGGTTATCAATTTAAATCCTTGTTCTGGATATACAAGCATTATTACTAATGTTATATAGTACTATAATATAAATGTAGTCATGTGACTAAAAGACTGACTTATCCTTACAAGCAGAAGTAAAGTAACAGTGTGGAGATTCACCTTCTGTGTAAAAAAGAATTTGTGTCCTCTAATTTATAGGAAATTAGAAAATGACTAGTGTGTACTTTAATGTAAGTAGCAGCTGAGTACTAGGGCCTATTATGGTTTGAATCTAAAATGTCCTACAAAAGTCCTATATGTTTGGGGCAGGGGCTTTCAAAAAGTGATTGGATCTTGGGGGCAATATATGCACAGGTGTATTAATCCATTGATGAGTTTATAGCTGAAGGTACTTTTAGAAGGCGAGTGCTGGTGGGAAGAGGTGGTTCACTGGCCATTGTGACCTGGAAGGCTGTATTTGAGTTCCTGGTTCCTTCCTTCTCTTATTTCCTGGCTGCTGTGGGCTGAACAGCTTTCCTCTGCCATGCCCTTTCACCATGCCATTTCTGCCCCTGAGTCATCCAACCATGAATTGAACTATCTGAAACCATGAGCCAAAAATAAAGTTCTTCAAATTATGGATATCAGGCATTTCGCCCAGCAATGGGAAAGTGACTAAAACAGGGCCCATTCTGTGTGTCTTTTTTAGGATATGTAGTCATACATCAGAGTTTGTATTTCATGCAAGTAGTGCTCTAGTGTGAGCAAGCTTAGCTGGACTAGCCTTAGTCCTTTATGTAAGGTACTCAATGGATCATTCTGTAAGGCTGCTGTTTTGTAAGAGAAGCTCTTATCTTTAAATTTGGCTCTTACCTTTGACCCATGATCTAGTTCAGCCTATTTTTGTATATGGTATGAAGTTGAGTCCTACTTCATTCTTTGGCATGTTTCTATCTAGTTAACCCATCACTTTTATTAAAAAGACCATTCTTGCCCCATTGAATGATCTTCATTCCCTGGCAGAAAATCACCTGGCCATATACACACTTCTATTTCTAGACTTCCAAGTCTATTCCATTGACCTGTACATCTATTCTTACACAGATAACACAGTCTTGATTACTATTGCTTTATAGTATGTTTCAAAACTAAGAAGCACAACCCCTACCATTTTTTTTTTTTTTAAGATCATTTTGACTTCTGGGCTCCTAGAAATGCCTTATGTTTTTTGTTGTTGTTGTTGTTGTTGTTTTGGGGTTTTTTTGTTTGTTTTTTGAGACAAAGTCTCACTATATAGTTCAGGCTGGCCTTGAACTCACTGTGTAGCCCAGGCTGGCCTCGAACTCATGGTGGTTCTGCTTCAGCCTTCCAAGTGCTGGGATTACAGGCGTGTGCCCCTGTGCCTGGCATTGTTATGAATTTTAAAATCACCATATCAGTTTCTCTGAAGAAGCTGGGACTCTGATAAGGATTCCATTGAATCTATACATTGACTTGAAGATAATTGTCATCTTAACAATATCTAGGTCTTCTAAACCATAAGCATGAAATACTTTTCATTCTTTTGAGTGTTTTCTCATTTCTTTCACCAGTGTTTTGCTGGTTTCACAGTATATTTTGTACTTTTTATAAAATGTTTGGGTTATATCTAGATGTCCCCAAGAGCTTCATGTGCTCAGAGGATGAAGGGGGTTTTGGAAAAAGATCGTACCACAGGGATCAGTTAAAGCGCTGTAACTGACTCAATGTCGGGATGTGGGGCCTGTTCGGGGTGTCAGGTCACTGGGGCATTATCAGAAGGGTGTGTCTCCTTCCTAGGTCCTCCCTGCTCTCTCTACTTCCCAGCTGCCCTCCTGCGAGCAGCTCTTTTTCCAGTCCCTTTGCCCACGATTTCCTGCCTCAGAGCTCGCAGACCATAGACCGAAATGGGACCCAAAGTAAACCTGTATTCCTTTAGGTCACAGGTGGCGGGTATTTTGCCCAATGACAAGGAAAATGACTAAGACACAAAGTTGGTCCCAAGTGTTTTATTCTTTTGATATTGCTGTAAATAGAATTGTTTTCTTAATTTCATTTTCTGATTTTATCCAACATATAAATAATGTGGACCTTCCATAGGCTAAGAACTGTGTAAGAGACTGGCGATACAAACATCAGTTATATTCACTACCTGCTTTTGAGAATTTAGAGTTCTGAGAAAATCCGTAACTCAGTCTACTCTGCATGCTGAGGTGCTCCTTCCTTCGAATATCCGCAGCAATTTATAGAGTCCAGGTTATCTTTAATAAGGCATGCACGTTTCTCTTTCATTTTCTCTAATGCCCGAAGTAAGTTTCTTCACGTAATGTTTTAGAGATAAAGAAAGCTAAAGGGAAAGCTAAGATAACTCCATTTGTAGATGAGGAAGCAGATCATCAAAGTACGAAGTGGAGCCTGCTAATTATTAGCTGCACTGAGACTAATTTACCAGACTTCTTTACTCCTATACCTAACATTGTTATCACTGTTTCACAGAATTTATAGGTATTTTGGAAGCTTTTAGGAGGTGGTCGTTACATTTATTGGGTCACTAGGGTGCTAGTGGTTCGCATCAACCTAGGCTAACAGTGTGTGAAACTATACCATGATGGCTGGAGTGGAAATGTACTTTCAGAAAATAAACTCTCAATGGGCATTTTACATGCTGAGCATTGTGACTCAGCCATTCCCAGGTGACCTCAGTTTGAAGCCCCAACATTCTATAGTAATAGAAAAAGAATCATTTTACCAAAAATGACAACCAAATACAGGTTGTGGTGGTGTATGACTACACTATAACAGGCTAATAATGTAGTTTGGCAAAGTTCTTTATTACTGAATTACATCATAATGCATAAATATGAATTGTGATGGAAATCTTAGCGGCCTAAAGAATGCAGATTGTATATATACAAAGCCTCAGATTTCTTTACTGTATCTTAAGTGAACAATAAATTATAAGCTCAAAATTTCTCATTACCAACACAGGTTATGTTAAAATTCTAAAAAGAATATTTTGTAACCACTGAATCTGGCTTAAAGAGTATTGCCCATTGAATTTCCTGACACTGCAATCTCATTGTCTTCTTCCTCATCAAATTGCCAACTCCTTTGATTCTAGAGGACTATCTTTATAATCATAACTAAGTTCCAGTAAGACAATTTTTACATTTTCTTCCTTTTTTTGTTTGTTTTGCTTTTTTTGAGGTGCTAGGGAATTGAACCCCAGGTGTCAAGCATGGTGGGCAAGCACTCTACCACTGTTGTCCATCCCCACCCCAGGTTTTTAATTTTCTCAAAAGACATAAAGGATCCGGCAAGTGTAATGGCAAGCTCCCTGGCTAGACGCAGACCCATGGTCCAAATCGGGCTCCACATACAGTACAACTCCTGACCTGCAGGATTCTGGTGTGCACCCCCCCCAACCAACCCCAGCTGGAAGGGGACAGGGCTGAACTAATGGCCTCTCAAGTCCTTTTAAGTTGTGTGATTCAGTGATTTGAAATTGGAGCTTTTACTCATTAAACTTCTCATTGATTTTTCTGAGATTCTCCTTTAGGATTCTCTGACTCTGAAATAAGTCAAATGCAAAACTCAGGATAATGAAGTTATTGTAGATACTCCGTTTTCTTTACATAGCTTTAAACTGCACAGTTTTAGGTTTTCAAAATGAAAACCAAGGGAAATCCGAAGCCAGAGAGCAGTTCATTAACATCCACTGCATGAACAATTAAGGCAGCCCAATTCCCCCCAATATTTACATGGTTTGTAGACTTCACTGGCGAATGTTCAGAGTCTAGAGAGCCCTCTGGGTAAAGCGCCGCTTAGCTGGTTGCATGCTAAGAGTTGATGTCATCCTGATCGTCTGCCTCTGACAGAGTAAACATGGCTCTGTCTGTGCTGTCCCTCCCTGGCTAGCTGCGGGTTTCCAGCCCACTGAGCACTTGATGCCGCGCAGTCTGTTAAGGGACGGGAAGAGGCCCGTTGGGCGCCTTGATATTTATCACTAGTTAGGAGGCTCGCGGCTCAGCGTTCGAGGATCCACACCATACCGGGGTTACTCTAAATGTTAAATCAAGTGTGGGTGGAAGGATTTACTCTTGTCTTTTTGTCTTTAGTATGTGAGGACTCTACCATTGTGGCCAGGTATAATTTCTTATCCCTGACTTTTGTATAGTTAAATATATTTCAGAGAGCTAACATTAGAATCATAACAGCTGGATTTTTTTTTCCCAAGCCAGTGAGTCTGGATCGAATAATAGACTCCAACTTTAAAGAGAGAGGTTCTTCATGGACAAAAATAGTCCATTTTAAAGAAATTAATCAATTTGCTTTTTAAATATAGACTCTAAAACATCTAAAATGTACTTAAAATTGTTATAAATGATTTTTTCCAAACCAATATTTATAAATAAAAAAGCTGAAACCTAAATAGTGAATTACACATGTAGACATATGGAACTATAAATAGTAGAGAGAAATGGTGGCTGGGTAAGAGAATTTACTGGTGAAATAAAATGATAAAATGACCAGTGGGAGTTCTCATGAAAATGATTAGGAATAAACTGTACCTTGTGATTCTTATAGTCCCTTTACATGGTCAGAAAAAACATTCCTTAGTTCAATACTATGAAATTTTCCAGTTCAGTATTTTCTGTACTTGTTAACTTGATAAGAGGTATTTTTGTAATAAAAATAGTTTACTATTTTATAACTATGTGTTAATCCTAAAGCGGGTGGAAATTTTCTACAAAATCTTTTTATTTGAAGGGTGAATATGAGCTGGCGTGTGGTGCACATCTGTAAACCCAGCACCCAGAGAGGCTGAGGCAGGAGGATTGCATGTTCAAGCCCAGCCTGGGCCATTTAGTGACTTAATGTGTTAAAATAAAAAGGGCTGGGGATGTAGCTCAGTATAAATGCCCTAGATTCAATCCCCAGTATGCCGGTGTCCCCACACTCCCCAAAGTGAATGTAAACATAAAGTAACATGATGCTTCTTAGGAAGTACTTCCTTTATACATGTTCAAGTGTGTGTACAAATCTGTAACTTCACAGGAGGTAGTGTTAATCAGTAATCATTAGAGCCATAAAGGCAGCACTTTGATAGTAATAATAACAGTGACAATTTTCTAAGAAATATATGTCAACCTAAGCTACTTTATGTATAAAATATTCATGTATCTATTTATTTTTTAAAAAAACTTAAAATATTAAAATGTCAGGTCAGCAACACTAAAATAAACTTAGGGAACATAGAAAAGGCATCCCTAACGGATTTTAATCTTCCCTGAGGAATTTAGAAGGAACTATTTTTATTACTTGAAAAATTAATTGATTTTATATTTGAAAAATAATGCCTTTTGTGTTTCTCATTGTAGTGGTGTAACTGATTTCGCTGTGCTGTGCCAGTCCCCACTGAAAAGAGTAATGGAATTTTTAGGCCTTTCTTGAGAATGTACGTCTAAACAGACCGTGGCGACAGAAGGGAAACTGAGGAGCAGTTGCCACAGTTCTAGTGGACTATTGGTGCCAGAGAACTATGGGAAGTGATTACTTTTGCACCTGACTGAATTTGTCTCCCTTATAAAGATCTGAGGAAACATGTACATTTTTGCCACGTTTCACCTGCACTACATGTAGAAGATTTATTGCCTTTAAAGTAATCTGCACAGCAGGGTCTATAATTACAGATTGTAACATATATGTCAGAGAAGTAGTCTCAGTTGCACATTTAAGTGGTTCTCTGGCACTTGTCATGGTAACACTGAAATGATAAATAAACAATAAATGTGTTCTTTTCTAAGTATAAAAATTTTTAAGTATAGAAAAACCAAAAACTAAGCCAGTCATAGAAAATAATGCAAAATCATATTTTAGGGTTATGGAACAGTTCTTATAATAATTTTTTTTCTCAGAAAAGGAGCATTAGAAAAAAAATATGTCTTCCTCCTTAGGTATGACTATTATTTCTGTTTGTACCATAGATTCTATTTTGCTATTCTTAGTAACAAGTGAACGATATTAACTTTGAATGAGAATCCATAAATACATCCTATAGTTATTGGGATGTACAAAACATCGGTTTGGCTTACTGGAGGGGTATAATGTGGTTTAATATACTTTTCTCCTTACAATTAAATTAGATGTTATTTTTTAGGGGAGAAAAACTCATAAAGGAAACAGCCTTGGAGATGTAATATGCTGTAACACATTTAAATAATTAGACTTCTGTCTCATTGAAATGTATGTGCTGTAGGTTTGATAGTGATAAAGTGTGGATATTAGTATGATTAGGAAATTACATCATGTCACAGCATAATTGATTGATTGATAGCTGAATGAAAACTAACCATAAAGCATGTGAAAATAAATGTACGTTCTGCAGTTACTCAGGCAGAATTTTTGCGTCTACCCAGTTATACCAGATTAGTAACTGAAATGCTCGTCTTCCAAACAAAATGAAACTGATGGTTTGCTTTTGCATGTGTCAGTGTGTGTTTTCATTATGGTGAAGAATAAGAGGATTTGAAGTGCTTAGTCCTTGGTTCAGTATTTAATTGTACTTTAAGACTCATCAGATGGACACCACATTACTAATTGACTGTGAAGCAATTAGTATTTGGAATTTACCTTTCTGAACTTCAAGTTTTAAATGTAAAGTCCCGCTAACGCAAGAGTTAATATGCCTTTACTTGCCTCTAGGGAATTGAATTCCCCAAACACTTAAATTATCATTAATTTTTCAAAGGCATTTTGTCATTTTTTTTTTCTCTTCTTGTGTCTTTACTTTTTCATTTTCTGTCTTGATCTTTTAAAGATTCCTGCTCACACAAGTCTTCAGCAATACTCTCACTAACGTAGAAGGGCTGGAGAGGCAAGACCACTGCAGGATTCCATTTCAAAGCCGAACCAATATTCACCATTGACATATCCATTCATCTGTGCAGGGTCATTGGAAACCCTCTCTCTCTAGTTTTTGCTTCCCTTCAGGGAGCTGTGCTTAAAAGAGCAAACCCCTGGTGTGAAGAGATAGGAGAATTCTCAGCGCAGCCAACGGTACCAGGAATCGAATTAAAGTTGTCCATTTGCAGATGACTGTCTGTTGGCGCTCCCAGCACACGGAGGCAGTGTGCTTGCTGCCGGTGCTTTGTTTACATGAAATTCTGTCAGTGGCACTTCAATTTCATTTTTTTATGACAGAAGTTATATCATACCAAAAATATGCCAGGAGGATAAAAACACTAAAATGTGTCGGTCTGTAGTTACAGTGTCTTATTACATTCCCAAGATGTACTCAAGGAAAAATACCAATTTTCAAAGCTTTATGTGCATGTGCAAGAAAAGGCTGCACTTCTCATTCTAATAGCAAGAAAAAGAGAAAAGAGAAAAAGTTAAATAATTACTGAATTCACTCTTCTTTTGAGGAGTTTGAAACTTGTCATTTAGTCCGCATGTTGTTGACATTTCCAGATCTATTTTGGCATAAATCACATTTTGATGTGACTGAACCTACAATTTTGTCTTTCTTCATATGCATTATCTCTTCCGAGTGAGAAGCGCTAACACATGAGTTGCCATTACATCTCCGACGCCAGGAGTTAGCCCTGAGGGTGTTTCCTCGGGTTGGATTTCCTCTGCTATCATCGGAGATGCTTCTGTGGTTTATTTTATTGGACAGAGTTAAAAACTGTCAGAATTAGGTTTGTGAGAAAAAATTTGAACACACAGGGAAGGATATAACCTATTTATGGATGAAAGTTGAAAATGCATGGTCTCTTTCTGAATTCCACAGAAGAAAAATATAATTCAACTCTTGCCAGCTTTGAGTTAGTGGTTGCTACTGGTAGATTATGTTTCTTTAATTTTTCTTTTTTTGCTTTATTTATAAGCAGTGCCCAGTCCCTGATACAAAGTATACCCTCAATAAAAAATTATTGACTAAATGAATAAGTGCTTAATGTTTGTTTTTTACCTATAACTAAGTTCAAAATAAAATTCTTTGTTTTTTCTTAGTGTTAGATTTTATTTATATAGAAACATTTTATATTTATATATAAATATATACACAGATATAGGTATATGGATATGTTTTGTACTTGACAAATTCTAGTTAATGTTGTTTATTTTCTTATGGTTGCAAGTATTAAATATATTTCTAATATTGCATAATATTAATACATTGCATACTAAATGTATTCTTTTTTTTTTTTTTCTTTTTGGTAGTGGGGATTGAACTCGGGGCCTTGTACTTGCAAGGCAAGCACTCTAACCACTGTGCTAAATCCCTAGCCCAGTATATTCTTAATATTAGAAAAATGTAGGGAATATATTTATCATCAACCTTTATACCTATTGAAATGTCCACTGAAAGTTCATTCTGTGAGGTTGTTCGTTCATACTGCCTCATTATAATATCATCCCTGCAAAGTGGGCATATGTAGGTTTTTAAGAGAGGTGGTGTTGTAGCAAACAGTTAAACTAAGTGACCTTAACACTAAAGAAAAAATGTACAGTAACAGTCAAGTTTACAAAAAGGGGAAGCTGCATTCTAAAGCAACCCAGACCTGATCCTAATGATTAGTATCAAGCACAGTGAAGAAAATGTGTCATCATTACAAGAGCATGCTGCACAACTGATTTTAGAAATACTACTACTCTCTTTAAATTTATTGAGAACACTTACAGCATGACTCTTCAAAAAATGATACAACAAAAATAAAATAACTTTATTCTTTTGTGTATCTCTTTCTAGCTATCTGTGTTTTTCTTTACATTTAGTTATTGTAAAGGACAGTTCGCAGTGATGCATTTATGTTAGTCCTTCTCTTTAGTAACCTAGACCTTTTCTAAAAATGTCATATCTGGTTATCCTGAATATAAAACAACCCATCATGTTACCATGGTGCAACTTTACATCTTAAATATCAGTCTGTGCCCTCTCGCCATTAGATATCAAGTACCATTTAGATAGTCATAGTATAAAGTTTTTAATAGAGTTTAACAAATAGAATGCAAACAATATGATATAAACTGTAAGAAAGCTAAAATCATATGTGTTTGTTTCTGATATTTGTTTACCCAAAGTTTGAAAACATAATATTTAAATATATAGATGATGTGTTTTGTAGTGATCCTGTTACATGAGTTTCTTATTCTCTCGCATCTCTAATACATCATAACGATGTCTTGTTATTTTTGGAAGGCTGAATTGATGAATATTTTAAGTGCATTGGAAGTTAAGCATACACACAGTAGGTACTAATAGAAAATATCTATCATTCTGATTTTATTAAAATACAGGTATTATTTGAAAAGTAATATCTGTGTTTCGAAAAATTTAGTACGGTAGTGTTTGAAATTTTTTCTTATTTTCTTTTTCTTTTCTTATTTATTGAGCACATATTCTGTTCAGAATACAGTGCGACAGTATTGGGAACATAAAATGACTGAGACATTCTTAGCCTGATGAAAGAGATTAACACATAAAAATTTGCTACAATAAAATAACTGCTGTAATTGACTCAATGATTTTTATAAAGAATTGGGATGAGATAGCCTTCATCTTACATTCTCCAAACACAAATAAGTTTTCTACATGTAACCAGTAATCAGGCATCATTCTAGACACTGAATGCTGCGCAATATAGCAACCATATTTATTTATGATAAATAATTTTGTTAAAAAATATGTACTGTATCATCAGTGTCATAAGGTCCTAAGATTTTGATACACTCACACACACATATGAAATTACTAATAACAGAGAACAGAGGCAAAAGATAATTGACTCCATAGACTT
The DNA here is from genome assembly GCA_004026905.1 of Hystrix cristata. Taxonomy (NCBI): domain Eukaryota; kingdom Metazoa; phylum Chordata; class Mammalia; order Rodentia; family Hystricidae; genus Hystrix; species Hystrix cristata. The sequence continues at coordinate 80,114 of PVJO010001675.1, read as the reverse complement.
CAGAGTCTAACAGGGAAGCCAAATAGTTGCAGCTCGCCCACGTTACATTTGGCCTGAGAGAGAAAGGATGGTGGAGGGTGGTGGAGGTCATTACAACCAGGGAAAACAGCATATTCAAAGATAGAAGGAATCCCAGGGGGCTCCTGTAAATAGTAGTACCTAGCCTCCGCTCCCAACAACATCAGAAGTAGAATACCTAGGAAGAGTCCAAGCAAATATTAATGTTTACAAAGGAGAACAAAGATTTTACATGAAAAATGACTTTCATGGATGTTATATGATGATAGATAATGGTCATTTTGATGTATGTTTCTGTATTTTCCATATTTCATACAAGTTTCTATTTTAAAACCAGGATAATGAGTATTTTAATTGTTTAAAGTAAGTCAAAAATACATACAGATAAACATATGTACAATGCATATTCACACCCATGCATATGTACATACACACATTCATACATGTATACACATGTAACATATAGCCTGGAAGGTAGAACATACGGGAAGTACAGGAGAGCTTGCTGAAAAGGGATGAAACTGACAAGAGCGTTAGCGTGGGGATGGAGAGGAAGGATTAGATTTTAGTTCTTAAGAGATGAATTGAGAAGACTTTTGGTCTGATGGTACGTACCTGAGAGAGGGAGCTGGCATACCTGGGAATGGGAGGTCACTGGTGAGTTCTCTTGGCACACGTTGGGTTTGTGCTCATCTGGTGGCCAGTTGGTTATGCTGTCCTTTAACTCCAGAGTGGGTCCTGGGCAGGGCTGAGACCCAGAGTCACAGGCATGCACGGAGTCTTCTAGGGGCAGTACACACTGAGTCAGAAGAAAACTGTAGGTTTGGGTACTCGTTCTAAATTTCCTCTCGCCTAACATCAGTATGATACTAAATCTGCTGTGCAGTCTGGGTCTATGTCAGTGTTAGAAAACCAAAAGTTCATTCAGTAAGTTGGAAAGAAATGTGGAAAACCACTAGGCAGCAGTAGAGGTAGCTGTAAGCACATGAACTTTTTTTTTTTTTTTTTTTTTGGAAGGTGCTTGGGGATCAAACTCTGGGCCTTGCACTCTACCACTGAGCTAAAGCCCCAGCCCCGGCACAAGAGCTTTTAGACGAGTAATTAATATCATGGGCTTTGTTGCCAAACTGCCAGGTTTCATATCCTGACCTCTACCAGTATTAGCTGTGTGACTTTGGCTAATTATTGAGTCTTTCACCTCTTACTTTCTTTATTCAGAAAGTGGAAGAGAATAATAGAAGCACCGAGCTTCAGAAAGTGCCTGGCCCATAAAAATGTGCAAGATACATTATTATTATTATGTTTAAATACATCCAACTACAGAGAACTTAATAGTTTGTAACCCTTATTGTTTGGAAGTTTTATTTTTTTCATAAAAATAACAGTAAGTTATCAATAGGAAACAATTTCAATCTTCTAATTCTAAAATAGATGAAGTATCAGAGGCTGTTAGATAGCATAATTCTAAAATCTACCTACCTGTAACTTGCCCTCTTTGTTTCTCTTTACTTCTATCCTCTGGAATGTCAAAGAAGAACTCTTTGTATTGGTAGTTTCTATAAAGTGGCAATATACTAGTTGCTTGCTTTACATCATCTCATTTAATCCTCCAAACAATCTTTCAAAGTTATTCTTAGGTCCATTTTAAAGGAGAGGACAGCTACCCTTAGAAAGATTAAATTTTAATGGCAAGTAACTGAAATTCTAAGGATTCAGACTTATAATAATTCAAGTACATGACAAAATTTAAATCCACCTTGGTCAGAATATGATAAAAATGACATTTCAGCAGGGTTGATAGTTAAGAATTAAAGGCACTTTTGCTGTGTATCATGGTGCACACCTGTAATCCTAGTACTCAGAAGACTGGGGCAGGAGGATCACTGTGAGTTCAAGGCCATTCTGGACTACACAGTGAGTTCAAGGCACTTTTGTAGTAAATTTTTTTTAAACATTCTCAGTAAAAAAGGGTGAATAAGATACTGTGAAGGGTATAAAAAATATTTTCATAAAATATCTAATATACTCTAATTTCTGTTTTATTCTTTCAACAGATGTAAGTATTATATCTTACAGCAAATCCTACATTATTAAAGTTTTCTTACATGAGACCTTGTACTTTTTCTGTATCCTGTAAGTCATCTACGAATTAGTAGTATGACTCAAAATTACTTAAAATATTTCGTGGGTGTAAGTTAGTATTTAGTTCAAAAGATACAGAGAGGTGTAGAGTCACACTTCTTGTTTACACTTTCTTCTTCTGTGTGCACACTTTACCTCTGTCTTTCTAGAAGGCATATTGTAATTGTTAAATGAAAATGGAGATAGGCAAGGCTTCCTCAGCTGAAAGATCTGAAATGAGTTTATTGAGGAATTTTGGGTAATAAAGCTAGAAGGGTGATGGCTTAGCTAGGAAAATATCTTGCTCAATGTTAGCCTACAAGTAAATAACAAACCTAATGTTTAAAAAATACATATTTTAGTAAAAAAAAATTGCATAACAAAATTTTTAAAATGGATATAGTAAACTTAAACTCTGTTCCCAATCCTGTCCGGTATTTGCAAAAAAATGATATTTTTTTGCCATTGATTGTATTATCTCAGTCAGCATTTATCGTAATTGTGCGGGGTTCACCAAGGAGGAATCTTAGATTCAGCGATCGATCTTCAGACCAATATTATTGTGACTGTGACTAGGGAACTGATATTAAAATGGATGTCTTTTAGTTTCTCCTATAATATATTTTGCTATTAAAAAGAGCAAGCCGAAGCATTAATAATCTCACTGTTAATTTTATAGACCACTAAATTACTCATACTTGTCTCTGTAACCATCTTTGACCAGGCAAGGAGTGTTCCATGTTTAAGAAGCCCCAGTCTTGCCCTCTGCTGGAACACTCCTGACCCCGTGTGAGGAATCCGAGTGGCCATGAGAATGTGCCCCCTGGGAACCCCGGACCATGTCTGGGCACTCAGAAATTCCTGTGCAGATTAATCTGAGCCTGCTCCCAGGACCCCTGCAGGGCTCTTTTCCAGGTCTCTCCTTCCAAGGTTGGGTAGTGCCCTCAATATACATCCACCTTGACCCAAGCTAAGGCTGGGCGAGGTCACAGGGAGTGGATGAAATATCCTTCTGTGGTGTACACGATATGCTCCCATACTTTGGGATGCTAGTAAGGAAAAAAAAGAAATGACTTTGGTCAGCTTGTCTTTTCTGGAAGAGTTCTGCCAACCCAGGAGATAGAAAATTCCAAACTTGAGCCCAGCCTTCCAGGTTTTATGAATATATATTTGTCAAGGTAGAGTGATAGAACATACTTGATTTAACAAGTCTGCCCTGTTTATAACTTTTAAAATACTCCGTAACTGTATCAATTAAAAACTACATTAAATGTTTAGGCATGTACGTCTTTAGGAAGTACTCACTTCTTTCTATATCGGTTCATACATTTCTTAAAAAGCTGTAATTCTTTCTGAAGGTTGAAAGTCTTACTAAATATTCGGAAATGACTGCCAAGCATCACCCTTCTTTTTTTAGTACAATCTTTGGTAAAACTGAATGGGCCATGGAGCCCCTGACAACCTCATAGAAAGACTGTGATATCTGGCTTCTAGAAGTATCTTTAGGAGAATAAAAGAGACAAATATATTCTACTTGCCAATTAGTGCCTACTAGCTACTCCCTTTGAGAAGAGAGGCTCACTCTTTTTCCTCAGTATTTGTCTGAAATATGCGTACCCTTCTTGAGTACTGTTTCAGCAATTCCCACCTGTGTCCTATCCGTAAAATATTGTAGATTTGACTTACCTCTTTCCACTGTTTTCCCCCATAGCCCGGGGGGGGGGCGGCTGACTCCCTATAAAGGAGAGGAGGGTAAACATTTAAGCGCTGTGGACCATATGGTCTCTGCCACAGCTATTCAACTCTGCCTGTGGCTAGAAAGCGACCATAGACAATACACAAACAGTGGGTATGGCTGGGTTCCAGTGACACTTTCTTTACAAAAGATGTCACAGTGGATTTGACCTGCTAGATTTGGCACAGTTTGCTGATCTTTGATCTAGGGTAACGATCTGATTTTCCACCTATCCATTTTAAAATCCCTTGCTCATTCGTTTTTGTCCCTTAACCTGTTTATCTTTCTTAAAATGATTCTGAGGAAAGTTCTCTGAGCTTGCCGTCTCACTTCTTCACGATGCATTTCTTCCATCATCCACTCGCCACGGCTCCCAACCCCTTCACTCCATGGATATTTCTTTCCCGCTCATCACCTCTAGCCTCCTAATTGTCTGTTTTCTCTCCTAAATCCTACTTGATTCTCTGAGGCATGAACTATTATTAAACATTCTGTCTTTCAGAATCCTCTTTCATTTGTCTTTTGCAGTAACATACTTTCTGCATGTTTAGTTTTTCTCTTTGTCCTCAGTCCCCACTCCTTGTTCCTTAAATGATAGCTTAACTCAAAAGTCCCATTTTCACCTGATCCTACACATTTTCTCTGCGGCATCTCCTCTGACCACAGGTTTAATTAAAGTCTTTTCATAAGCTCATGACTCCGGACCTACCTGTGGAGCTTTTACTTCTCTTGCACATTTCCGATGATCAGCCCTTTGGTTGTACAAGGTAAACAGCTTGGCGTGGCTCTCCAGAGGAAGACAGTCTGTGGCAATTTTGAGTCATGTGAGCCAAGTGGAAATTCTGGCTCTGTGGTGGCTTTATGAAAGTGACTTAGAGCCATCAGACCTGCTGTACCATATAAAAAAAGTGATAAAATCCCTCGGTAGGCTTTTGCAAGATAATGTTCACTTTCATTTATTTATCAGCTGCTTTTTAGTATCTCCTAATTTTTTATGGTTTGGGGGATGGAACCTAGGTCCTCAGGCACGCTAGGCACAGGATCTAGAACAAAGCTGCACTTTTGACCCTCTCAGCTATTTCTATCTTTATGATGCTGTCCTTTGTAAGAGGAGATAATGGCCCTTTCTTTTCCTTTCCTTCAAACCTAATTGGTTAGCCGATGCTTTTGACTCTAACTCTAAAATCTCAAACTTTTCCTTTTGCTAGAGTTCAAGTCCAACTTCTATTCTTTTTCCCCTCCCTTTTGTCCTGTATATTTTTATTATTGCTATATTCCTAAAAAACAGATCAGGGCAACATTGTTTTGACAGCATAGAGTCCAGACATTGAAGTCCTTTGGCAATATGATTTCGAGCTTCGTATCTACTTCCATTCCACAATGTGCACAAACGTAAAATCCCCTCCTGTCTCCTACCCATATCAAACTAAGCTGTTTCCAAAAAGTACCGGGCACATACGGCTGCATCTATGATCTTGACTCAGTTTTGTCTCACGTAGGAAACCTTATCCCTCTCTGTTCTAACTAATGAAATTCTATTGAGATTTCAAGATATACCACAACTATTAACTCTTCTAGGTAGCCATCTCTCCTTACCAGATTTAGAACTAATTTTTTTTTTCCGTAAGTTTCCTCTGAAGATAAACGATAAGCTCCACGAGCACAGGGAACTGAGTTGCCCAGCACTTTTAGCAGGAATTTTCTAATGGTAAATAAGCATTCAGATATGATACAGCATGAATTTCATTGTCATATTTTAAATAGTTTATACATCTGATCCTGTTAGTTTTCACTAATGACAGTAAAAACCATCTAGAGTCAGAGATTCAAGGATGATTTCCTATTGGCTTCTGGCTTGAAGATTGGAAACCTGTGGAACCTATTTTCTCATAATTGACAAACTACTTGAAAATAGGAAGAAAGGAGGGAAAAGAAAGGAGAGAAAACACACTGTCCCACCTGCGGTGGGGGGGAGAAAACACCTGAAATTATTTAATCTAAGTACAGTAAAAGAAATTGAATTTTCTGATTTCATTTTAGTTTACCTTTCTCCTTGTTTGTTTCATGAAAATACGTGGGAGGATTTTTGTTGTAAGCTTTTTTTTAAAGCATGGGAATATGGCAAGAAATGAAATTGAAAGGGAGCAAGAATAGTAAAATGAATACCAGGCATTTGGGGTCCCTGAAAATTTTAAGGATTCATGGTCCCTAATTCTTTTGGAAATTATTTGCAAGGTACATATGTACTTCTGTGCATCTTTAGATTATTATCTAAATGATATGGGCCCAAAAATATAAGATCCAGGACTTTGTTTTATTTTGCCTAATTGAGCCATAACTTGATTTACATGACAATATAGTTTACGTGTTATTTTGTTCCCTTGCATTAGTCTCTTCGGTGTGTAGTTGATCCTCTGTAACAGGTGTTACTCGTGTTAGAAACGAAGACCTAAGCAGTTTATGTCAGCTTTCTATAACCCAGGGTTAGATGCTGGTGAAATATCTATTAACTAGGTACCCAATTCCTAATTAAAATCTACACCTATAACTGCAGCTCTGCCATTATGAAGTTATTTTTAGAACTCAGCAAAATACTGATGCTTACTCACTTTTATTATTATGGTTATCTTTACCATTAGTGGACATCTCAAGTCTCAACTTTTGTAATACAAGCAAATGAGCGAAGCATGCATACTCTTTCATAAAACATTCACAGGTGATAGGAGTCATAAACGAAGTTATTCAAAGTTGTAAGAAGATATTCCAAGGCACCGACGAGGACCTTCTCTCAGTTTGTGCGTCTTTGTGTTTTAAAACCAATGGTGAGTCATTGAAGGATGAAAGACACAGGTTTTCTAGCACCGGTTTATGCTTTGTGGTTCTAGATGCAAATTTAATCAAGATTTAAACCAGAAGATATTTTGATCTGAAAATTATATGAGTTCATAAGGGAACGAGTTTGGTCTCTTTTCTAGTTTATAATGTAAAGAAGTGCATTCCATAAAATCAGATGAAAGTCACTAATTTGACAGTCTCAGTTTTCATAGTCATGTTGATTCAGAAAGCTGAAAACAGTTATGGTGGTCTGTTGGCATCAATTTGTAGTTGTGAAGCTCGTGAGCTTAGAAGAAATAGAGATTCACTGGGAGAAGAGCGGTTTGGTATGGAGCCCTTCTTAGCATTTAACCACGAATATGTATAATTTGTTGGTCTCCTGTTATTTTTTCGTACTTTTCATTTATTATCTTTATGGACCTGTTGTATTTTGGAATGTCCAAAATCCCATTTCAAAGTTGATTGTGTCATCTTTTGGGTTGCTTTAACAATAATATTTTATCTTACCATGTGAGAGATTTCATTTCCTGAATATAAGCTGGAAAGCTTCCCATATGTCTTTTTTAGACAATTTTAAGAAAAATTTTCAATTCCTTCTAAGTAAATGTAATATATAAAGATATACCTCAGGATACAGTCTGTTGATGGAAAAAGCAATGCAGATTCTGCAGATATATACTTATTTCAACACATGTGTAATCCTCTATAGAAATAACTCCTGTCCTTGGAGGTATGTGAATTTCCCACATCACTAAGAAGTCCAGCTAACTCTCAGCACTACTCTTAGCACATATAATAAATAATGTATATCTATACTACCGTCCTTTAAAGTTAAGAGCTTCATAAATAGTGCTACAAAGAGGGAAGAATCAAGGAGAAAGATAGTATTTACAGTTTTAAGAATAGCTAATGCTGCAATATAATGTTAATTACATCTGTTATTATAAAAGTCCAGCATTTCTATAACTCTTCCTTTCAGAATGTCCTTGTTTTTTGGTATTTAAACTTAGTGGTAGAATACACACATATGATCACAATATATTTACATTTGGGATAACTTTTCATGATTTTTCATAATCGAATGAAAGAAGACATTTTTATAAAGTGTGTGCTGAAGAGAAAAGACTTGATAGCCAATTATCAATTATCAATCATATAATCCTCACTTATCATTTATTAAGAAATTCTTAGTTGAAAAACCTTTTGACCAGGTTGGCAGTAGCCTAAATTTTGCTGTACAATGAATATAATCCAACTGTAATAGAAGATGATTACAATTCCAAGTATATTTAAAATGGAAAAAATAAGATTGTAATAAATCTAACATCACAGCAACCAATTCAGGGAGCTTAATTATGACACTACTAAATGTGAAAATCTATTCAGTGCTAGGAACACTTTTCACATTACATTCATGCTAAAGATTGGCTGTTAAGAGCTCATTACTGGTATTTTTCTAAAGAGTGGTTTATTAAACACAGTTACCTAATAAGCATCTTTGGTCGTGCAAATTGCTGAAAACAGTAATGAGTCTGATTAGACTTCATTTCAATTACTACAGCTTGTCTAGGAAAAGCCCAGATAGATGTGTGTGTGTGTGTGTGTGTGTGTGTGTGTGTGTGTGTGTGTGTGTGTGAGAGTGTGTGTATTCTTGATGCTTCGGAATCCAGCTGTAAGATGCTGTAAAGAAAAGCAACAGCCACCTCCATATTTCCTCTCCACAGCTCACTAATGAAGAGAGAATTGTCCAAGTCATCATCCAATTTACACACTAGAAACCTGGATGGACAAAGTGGAGTCACAATCATGTTTGCTTAAAAACAGCAAATGCCGCCTTGACTAATATTTCTAAACAAGGTCACCCTTAGTTTCTCTTTTTTCTTATTCTTAGGAACATAAAGCTCTGAGGGAGATAGAAACTTAAAGGTAATTCATTGCTATTTAGTTTGTGGAGGTTATTCTCCAGATGAATAGTCTTGCCTTTCAATTATGTTTTACCCATCGATCTTCTATTTAAAATCATTGCAATACAGGAAACTGTTGGACTATGCATGCTAATTATCAGAACAATTTTTAATGCATTTATCGAGAGGGGGAAAAATAAGAGAAACAAAGCTTTATGAGTACCTACGAATATTTCCAAAAGTGTAGGCTTGTTAGCAGAAAACTTGATTTCTATATGTTTAAAAAGTGTGTTATTTAGCTAACCTCCTATTACATTATGCCTGAAATATTACTACTCAAATTGAAAAAAAAAAAAACAAAACCTTAATGTAAAATGCTTTTAAGTGATTAGGCTGTCATTGTTTTCATTTGGGTACTCCAGTAACATTTTAATGCTTCTAGAAGCTGTGGCCAGATATGCAATCCATTATCTTTTATGCTATATTTTAATAGATTCTTTTTAAAGTATAATATCATTTGACATTGAACTGGATAAAACAATTTCTAAAACAAAATACAAAAACAGTGGCTGGGTATAGAATCATTAAACAAAGGAAAGACACAATAAAACATCCTCACCTGCAAATCTGCACAAGTTCGCTCAGCAATCCTTTAATGACCTTGGACTAAAAGTAAACTGGAAGTCAAATGACCATCCTCTTCAGGCATCCTGATTCTGTTCAGTAGATTTACAGTAAAGGAGAACTGTATCGGAGATCTTAGTTCAGTGAGTATGAACCTATACTGAGACCCAGGACTCATCAGTAAGTCTGTCAGTTGGCCATTCTGTTTAAAAAGAAATCTGTTGTATAGAAAGCACAAAAATCAAGTCTAACGAACAAGTGTTTTCCTGTTTAATGCAGTCATATGCGTTAAAGTGATTGTTTTTCACTTAAACTCAGAACTTCCCAAAAATGTACACTCAATTAAGGAAATGAATGTTCATAGCGTATTTCAAGATCATAAACAAGACTTGGTTTAAGCCACAAATAATAAATAGATAGCTAAAAGAAATGTTAAGTAATGGTTACTTTTAAGTTTTTTAAATGTACATATTATTACGAAGTAGTTAAATAACCTCAGAATGTGTTTTCAGAGGCTGGGGTAATAGGGAGCTGGCATGCTTGGCAAGCACTCAGATAGACCCTGAGCTCGATCCCTGACCATTCTGCCCCAAAATAAAAAACTACTAGAATATATTTCAGACTCAGCCATTGTTAATAATAAGCTTAGTAAAACATAGATCATTTTTTAAGAATAAAAGTAATTTTTTTAAAAAAGGTTCTGCTATATAGTTCAGGCTTGCTTTGAACTCACTAGGCAGCCCAGGCTGACCTCAAACTCTTGACAATCCTCCTGCCTCAGCCTCCTGAGTGCGGGGTGTGTGCCACCATTCATATCTTCTTCTCCCATTCTTTCTCTTATTTTTTGTGTCCTTTCTGAACTACAAACACATTTTGTACCCACAAATACAAGAAACTTGATTTAATTTTTTGTGTAGTCTGTTTGTTACCTATATAGTTCAAAATACATTTTGGTTATGAATGAGATAACACAATTTGAAGAAGTAGCAGATTTGACTTATGAGCTTTTTCAACATAAACAACTAATAAAACTAGCAAATTTAAGATTAAATTTTTTCGAATTATCTGCTCATTTAAAAATGTGACTGGAAATATCTCCTTTCCCTAAAATTATTAGCAAATATTATACTTACTGATAGCTAAGAAGTCAGCAAAAGAGTTCATAATCATCACTAAAAAAGAAAGAACTTTTACAGAGAGGTAACACCCTCCTAGCTTTCAACTCTAATAAAAACAGTATTAAAGGTTACTTTATTTTTAACTGCTGTATGAGAGACAGCAGAAGATAATTAGATTGAAATTATTTGGAGAATTAATAGCCAAAAGAAAAGGAATCTGTTTTATGTGATTAATACACATAATATGGGATCAGCTATTTTATTCAATGTAGCCAAAACCTACATTTTTGAAGAGAAGTATAATGCCACAGTCCAGTGTAACAGTAGTGCACATTGTGCAGTTAAATACCATTGTGTAGAACACAAACGTTGGATGTGGCAGTGAAGCCTGTAATTCTAGCACTCTGGCAGGCTGATGCAGGAGAATCTCAAGTTGGAGCTAGGCCCGGGCAATTTAGCAACTTAGCAGTTTAGCAAGACCCTGTCTCGAAAGGAAAAAAAAAAAAAAAAAAAAAGAAAAGTTAAAAAGGACTGAGGATGAGACTTGGTGCCAAGGCCAGGTTTCAATTTGTATTACTGAAACAAAACAAAACAAAACAAAACACACAATGAAGATGGGACCTGAAGAAACAATTTCTTTATTTTGGTCCCTCCTTCTGTCCTTCAATTAGCATTTTCCCATGAATTGTGTTGCTGGGCGCCTCATCCACAAGAGCAAACGCCACGTTCTTTGAAGATGCTCTACTCTTGTCTGCTTCTGTCTTACTACGCGGCATTCTGTGTTTTTACAAACGGAGAAGCCAGCAGCACTGAGGTCTGGGCCGCGGTCCTCACCGCACTGCAGCAGTCAGTGCTCTGTGCATCTGGAAATCACAGCGTCCCCGCTACAGGTGGCGCTCAGACTTCTTTCACCAGACTCCCCTGTGGGGCAGGGAGGGGAGAATGTAAAGGTGGCGGAACTACCATTACTGCTAGGAGCTCTTCACTTTTAATTCTGGACTCTGTTGGTTGTATTCTAAAGCAGTTTATCTTCGTAAGTCCTCTTACATGGAAGAAACAACACTGAACCTACCAAAACTCATTTCATATGTAGCTTTTCCCACTGCCTTCCAATCAAAGCTATTTTCTTCAGGCTGGACTAAATTATACACAGGTCCCAGGAGTGAAGGACACTGAATGAATGCGCTGTGTCACCCAGCCCTGACTATGGAGCATTTTTTTAAAGTCCAAGACACTATTTTGCTACTACATTAAAAGTTAATCAAATTGAAAAAAAGTTAATCAAAGTGAAAAATGCATAAATAACGTAAACAGATTTTTTCTGTGTTTTGCACACTTCGCCATCACCTAAAGCAGGTAATTTTTAGGCAGGATGGTTGAAGGGTTGTATATTTAATATGCAAATATTCTTACTCCTTTGTCTAATTACAGTAGTATATGAGAGAACCTTCTATCTTAAATGAGCAACCTTATATATCTACTTGGTTTTATCTAAACTGCCTTTTTAGAATAAGGTTTCAAAGGAACACAGAAAAGAAGGTGAATGCAAATTTCATTTTATACAAGGTCCTGGGGTTTGGGAGATTCTGAATTTGTTTATTGACCCTTGTCAGCTTGGTGTATTGGGCAAAAATGAATAGAGTTCTATTTAAATGTAACTAAATTGAGCTTCACATTTGGATACTTCAAATAGAATACGTGTACAAATAGATGTGTGCACATAATGGTTAGTATAACATTGTAGGATTGTGACTGAAGAAATAAAGCAGTCAAATCATCATTCTAGGTAGTAACCTGCCTAGTTTGTGTTAATGAAAAGTTAAAAGTGCAAACATGTGTTATATGGCAAAATAGTATCCTCTGAATCAACTCTAATAACCTCAGACTTTTAGGAAGCTGGTAATTATTATCTCTGCAAAGTCTTTGTGAAAAATAAAGATTCAAAACACTTGGGAAATGTACACTATGGCATTTAGATTTTTTTTCTGGATCCTGGAATCTAGCATGGGGCTCCCTAGTTGTGTTAACCCCATTTATCCCTGTGTGCCGCAGCTCACCTGTTATTTACACACATAAAAGGGTTGATGCTGCAGAACAAGGGAGTGCTGTGTTGTGACACAAAACATACATATTCATTAGCCCTGCAGTCCCTATGGACATATGTGGTATGTCCTGATGATCTTTGTGTGACAAAAAGACGTGGGGGAAGGGTAGATAGTCTTAATGGATTGAAAACCGTACATGGGAAAAGAGGAGAGACAGCATGAGAAATGAAAGGCTGTATGTAAAGTAACAACTTTAAAGGTTAACTACGATACAGTATTTAAACTGATTACACATTGTCTAAAATCCACAGAGGTAGCAGAAACAACATAACATTTGCTTTAATATGGGAACATTGGTCTGCTTACCTCAGTTTTTTTCCTCCCACTAGCTAGTAACACTTGACCCTAAGTATCAAAATTCAGAGTAGGAATCATTGGTATATTTTAAATGGTATGTATATGCCACTCATGTACTTTTTGTGAATTACTAGCCACAGGATTTACAGAGTTTTAAACAGTGCTTTACATGGTTTTAAATGATTATTCAAAAATTTCACACAGAAGTTTTAAATTCCCACCCCCCACACAAAAACATGTCTAAATTTTAATTGTAAACCATACAGATGTCTGTATGAGTGTAATTCTACATTCACTTGTATAGTTTGATATAGTATTAGAAATTTTAGGGCCTCTAATTTTAGTATTAGAAAAAAAGGATCTATTTGAATTATGATCATGATTTCCTGAGGTGCTTTAAATAGCATATGTACCTGATCGTATGTTGAATATAATCTCCGTGTTCTAAAGTGATATTTCTTTCATTGGTAAATTTGCTTCGCTTTCTGCCTCATTAAGACAGGCTGTCTTTTTACATATGTCTTACATATCAAAAATAATGGCCCTTCGGACACATGCATAGCAAGTTTCAGCCTCAGTATGAAATATTAACAAAGCAGCCGTCTTTTCATTTGTTCACATTGGGGGGTTATTTTCCCCTTTTTATGAAGGCGGGATGCTGGGGATTGAACTGTACCACTGAGCTAAATCCCCAATCCCCAGGCTTGGGGTTATTTTGAAGCACGGTCTCGCTACAGAGTTCAGGCTGGCTTTGGACTCACTGTGTAGCCCAGGCTGGCCTTGAACTTGAGGCCATCTCCTGCCTCAGCCTCCCAAGTGCTGGGATTACAGACATGCACCACCACGCCAGGCCTCATTTGGTCGCGTTTTGATGAGTGGGTATTTTCTTGCTGTAACAAAATGTAATCCATTTTAGGGAACCGGATTCAAATCATAACTACCTACAAGTAAAATTCAAGGATGGTGTGTGAACTACCCCAGTCCAAGTCATGGTACCTGGCACGCTGCACACAAGGATCTTCCTAAACCCAGTGTGACGACAGGCAGATCTGGTACTGCTCCGGATACCATGCATCTAACAGCTTTCTGTAGGAAAAAAGAAGTGTACGTTTAAAGTATGTCAACTACACAACCTCTTGAGATTTATACATATGATTGACTAATAAAAGATGCTTCATTATTAAAATAAGCTTTACTTTGTGCATCAGAATCCATAGCACAGAGCATATTCGGAATAGTGGGGATGGATGTATGGAAAATGGCAAGAAATAATATCTAACAAGTTAGAACAAGTGGGTAAACTGAAACCACAATCTTGGATGAGTTTTTTTTTTAAATACCATTATCTGTCATTCTGCTAATGACACTGAATCATGGAGAAAATTATCAGTTATTTTTCCTGTCTTCTGATTAAGAGGAATGCTCTTATAAAAAATAGTATTTGGAAAACTTTTCTCATAAAATTACTGCACTTTTTAAAAAGTTTTAGAGTAGTGTATTCCCTTTGGTAGTTTTCAAGAAGATGTACTTAAGGGAAAAAACTTCAACTTGAAGTTCCAGAGTGAAGAGATAAATTGAAATGAACATGTGACCTGGTGTAGCAGGGAGTAGGGCAGAATGACAATGCGGAAAGTTTGGCAGCCTCCAAAGAGGGACCTGGTCCTCAGAGACAGCCAGCTGTTGCCAGGCAAGAATGAGGTCCTAGAAGGCTTTTTAACTGCCTTAAAATACAGATTTTTAATATATATATAATATGTATATATTTAATATATATATATAATATGTGTGTGTGTGTGTATATATATATATATATATATATAAAGTGGAAGGTTAGGGATTTAGCTCAAGTGGTAGAGCGCTTACCCAGCAAGCACAAGGCCCTGAGTTTGATCCCCAGCACCACCCTCCGAAAAAATAAAGTTGAGTGATTTTTATGACCTGCATAAGACAAAAAGAACACACTTGTAGGCTGTGTGCTGCCCTAGTCTAAGTTGCAATTTCTCTGTAACAGGTTGCACTAATGAACCATGTTTGCAGTACTAAGGACCATTTAGCCAGAAAAGCCTTCCTGATTGTTAGGTAGGCTTGCTCTGTGCAGATACAGTTGGATGAGTGGGGGGATTTGCTGGCAGATATAAGTTGAAGTTTTGAGGTGTGAAAGTGTGATTTAAAGAGAAAAATCATTTGCCAGTATTGTATAATTAGAATATCTTATTTTGAAGACTGGAAGTTTTGAGAGCATTCTTAATTGATTTTAAACCTCTAAATTCTTTGTTTCTTAGTTTTGTGCTCTAAAATGTTGTGTTCCTAACATTAAAAATAAATAAATATGAAAACTTTTTGACACCTTTTTTGATTAAGGAGATCATGCTGTTTATTATTTTACTGAGTATGAGAGTATTTGTGTCTCTTTTTTCTTTTTTTTTTTTTTTCCTTAGTTTTTTTGAGACAGAATCTCACTCTGTGGCTCAGGCTGAAGTCACTACACAGCTCTGGCTGGCTTCCAACTCAGGCTTCTTCTGCTGCAGCCTCCAAGGGCTGGCACGATAGGTGTGTGCCGCGACACCGGGCTTTTGTACTTTTCTTATAACCAGTTTTCCCACTGGAAAGTTTCTTTTTCAGTAGCTGTCCTGAGGTTAAAGAAAAACTGATTTATAAAATTCTGTGAGTGATTTTACTTTTTCTATCTAGCCAGTATTTAGGGCTTTTTTAACGCACCTCTGGTTTATTCAAAATAACGTAATATTTGGGTAGCTCATGCTTGGAAAATATTTCCACAAAATGCCATTATTTTTTGTAATCCTAGTAGCAATCTAGTAAGATAGATGAAGCTATTATTGTCGGTGTATCATAGCTGAGTAAACCATGAGTATAATGTGTCTAAGCGTACACATTAGGTTAGAACAAATATATGATATGATGATATACACAGTGCCAGTGGTCTGATTTCAAGCCTGGAATTTTAACTCTTCAAACAAAATTCTAGAACTCTTTTGTTTCTTCAGTCTCCTTCTGGCCTAACAATCCTGTAACAGCTCCAAATAAAATTCTGTGTCATGTAAGATAGTATCAAATCCTACAGGAAACCATAGAAAGTGAAATATCAAACTGAAAATGAGATTGTCTCATTTTAAAGTTGTATCAATCGCTGAAATCAAAACAGTCTAATTTTACAGAACTTAGCATGTGATGTTATGAAGAACTCAGAAAGCTGGAAAGGTCTCATGATTTTGTGAAACAAAAGCTCACTGAAAGTCAGATTCCCTTGATTAAACTCCTTACATGGAACCCCAAATCTTTGCTCAGGACAGGTGCTCGGTTTGTTCACTAAATAAACTGGAGACTCCCTCTGTCACTTGCAGATTATAAAAGACTTCTAATTTTGGTATGCTGATGATGTTACCAAACTAGACTAAAGAGAATATGTACATAATATCAGTGCTTCTTCCTCTCACCTTTCCCCTTACTGTTACTTCTAGAACTAGCGCCCTATTTTAAGGCTAGGAATTCTCAGGAAGTGGGCTGAGGGTATGTCCTGATCAAATGGGTTACTACAAGTGATACAGTATTAGGTGCTGCTGTGTTGGCCTCTTGGCTGACAAGGACGAGGAAACCAGAGAAGGCTGCTACTCTCTGCTCGAACACTTCATCTGGTCCCTGTTCCCTTGAAGACTCATGATAAGTAGGCGTTGCACAGGGGAAGCTTTAAGTGCTGTGAGGTTTTGCAGTCCCGTAGAAGGCTCTGTGCTGCATTAAAACTTGTATTTTGGCCAATGAATTTGTTACCATCTTCTTGAAATGTTGAATGGTGGATATGATTGTCGTGTCATTTCCGACCAAACAGATGATGACATTTTTGCACCATTCTACTGTGGAAACTGTAATCTGTTATAATTACTCCACTGTATAGTCTCCACTAGTGATTGTTCTAGAGAGAACGTTAGTAAATATTGTACTAAGTATTTTAAATATTTAAAAAATAATAATGCAACATCCGAGGGTATGGCAGCACTGGGGAAAGGAGTGGGCACAGGGACATTGTCCTGCAGGCCTGTGTGAGTGCTGCACAGCTGCCTGGAGCAGGCAAGCCCACCATGCCGGTGCGTGTTTGCCCCAGGTCCCTGCGCCCGGGAAGTGTGAGAAAACCTACAGCTGAGGCCTCGTCCAGAGCAGCCGAATGACCCTGTGGGAACAGGGTAGAGCAGAGCTGCTTTTTTAGACCCGAGGAACTACTGAATAGCATAGAGGCATTAAAGGCAGAGTGGAGTACTGAGTGTCTCAAATTAATATTTCCAGGCATATGCACTAAAAATAGAATATAGAAGGCCTACCATTTTATTTCTAATTTCCTTTCATTTTGAAAGTTGTTTTTATAGCCTTCATTTTTTCTTTTCTTTTTTTTTTTTTTTTCAAAAAGCAGTGGCAAAGTTTATTTTAAAAGGCGAACGTGAAGATTGGGAAGGAAACTGGCTCTGTAGTGTGAGGTTAGGCCGAACAAAGAGAAAAAGGGTGAGAGTAAAAATAAAAGTACATGCTGCATCTTGCAGTTATTTAATTTCAAAATGAGTTACAGAACAAAATGGAAGGAGTAAAGCAACAAGGAAATAACTCTTTAGTAATTAAATCTTAGTATTAAATTGGTCAGTAATGAAAAAAATAGCAAATGTTGTTGAACCCTCCCCACAGATACACAGGAAATATAGATTTGTTCGTATATTTCTATACAAATAGATTATATACATAAAAATTCATTCCGTGACAATAAAATAAAAACAGCATAGTCAGATGTTTTACTGTAGCATTTCTATGTAACGCTTAGATAAATTATCTTAAAATAAATTATCTAGTAAATTACCTGTTTTAAAAATACACAGTACTGTGTCATTTGCCAGCTTATTAAGAATTTTCTCATCTTTTCCAAATAAAAATTTACATTTTCCAACAACTCTTCAGTTGTGTTTAAGGACTCTTTTTCTTAGTATCTCTTGCTTTCTGAAATTTTACTGTACCTGTTTAAGCTTTCTAAACAACGGTAGGAGTTACTATTCTGGAGTGAATTTTCCAATGATGTTAAAAATATCATTTCTGAGATTTTTCTCCTATATTCTGAGGACAAATCTTATAAAAGATGTTTTTAAAACCTATCTCATAAGCCAGGCATGATGGCGCATGCCTGTAGAATTTAGAGCCCAAACTCAGAAAGTTGAAGTGGGAAGATCACTTGAGCCCAGGAGTTCGAGTCTAACCTGGACAACATAGCAAAACATCCTGTCCAAAAATAAAGCCTATCTTATTTTGGAGTGACAAAAATATGGTCCAAATGGGGCTTGATATTTTTATTCAAAGAACATTTGGCTGTGTGTTTTTCTTCCATTTCACATCAAAAATATCACCACCAATAAAGGGAACAGCAAAAACACAGTTGTTGTTAATTCTAATTAATGCTGGAAATTCAAGAAAATGGTAAAAAGACTCTTTGTGTTCCCAAGGCCAGGACAATCTCCCGAAAACTAATTTCTTCACATCCTGCTAATATTAAGAACTAGTTTGTGGTTAAATACTAATTTATGCTTTCAAATTAGAGATTTTGAAGTGCCGGATAAATTTTCGTGTTTCAGGGGCTATGAACAATTGTGTTCCCTTAAGCTTAATCAAAACTCAATCTTGCCTTCCTCAGCCCTGCTAAGGTTATTGTTATTTAGTATGCATCAATAAATAAACTTTCAATTATCTTGGTAAGCACATCCAAAAATAGCCTGAGAATCAAAAGGCAGTGGTGTATCCAGTAATTGTTCCAAATAAATAATTTTGATAAATAGGATCATTGCTTAATTTCAGATGAAATAGAAATCCTATGAAGTATAATCAGTTTTTCTGGAGTTAAATTATGCAGAGATACCCAATGAAAATGGACATTCTATTTTAAAGTGCATACGTTTGTCCTTTACAGTGATATAACTTAATAAAATCATTTTTGCATTTTGTTCATACATGACTAAATTACAAGAAAATATCATTAAAGCCAGTACAGGTGGAGGATTCCCACCTCTCACTTAAAAAAAAAAATTTTTTTTAAATTTTAAAAAATAAATAAATAAAAATCATGGGTTGGGAATGTAGCTCAGGGGTAGAGCGCTTGCCTTGCAAGCGCGAGGCCTGGACTTCAATCCCCAGCACCCTCGAAAAATAATCATGGACCTAAGTACTATGTACTATCTTTTTTTTTTTTCCTCTCAGTCCTGGGGATTGAACCCAGGGCCTTCACACCAAACTTCACCACTAGGACTTGTCTTTTGCAACAAAAATTGCCAAATTGTTCCGCTGGCCTGGAACTTGTGATCCTCCTGCTTCAGCCTCCCGGAGTGCTTAGATTACAGGCATGCACCACTGCACCTTATGTAGAGCAATTTTGTTTTTTTTAAAGGACATTTTTTCCATCATATTTGTTAACTGTGTGTGTTACCTAATGCTAACAATATTTAGCTAAGCTAAATGAAAGGAAGCCATGATTTTAGAGTGAGTGTGTGTGTGTGCGTGTGTGTGTGTGTGTGTGTGTGTTCTGGTAAATTCCATTGCTTTGGATTCTAAACTATTTTCTGAAGCCTTGCTTCAAGAAATGTGTTCACATTTTTTCTGTAGCAACCTAATGTCCAAGCATAACATATGTGTGTTCTTTCTCTATTCAATATTTTGATAATGTCTTAAAGAAAAAATCCTAATAGAAATTCCCTAGAAATAATTTATAGGACTAATGAATTTATAGGTCTTTTAGACAGTTCTACATTACAGTCACATTAATATTCTCTCCTTTTTATAAGGCTTGAAGTAAATCCCATGGCACTAGAAGAATTTAGATACTGATTACTTGCGATTGGTTCCTGGTGATTTGCTCTTAATAATTTCCAGTTGAATTTAATGAAAGTATGATTCCTGAAATGCTGCTTCATTAAAATTGCATCTTTTCCCCTTTAAGTGTGGTTTCGGTCATTTCACCCATTTTGCGGTGCGTTTTCTTCCCCCTTAAATAGTAATGATTGAGAAAGCAGAAACAATTAAGAATATCACTTTAGTTCTTCCTAGAACTCATGCACAGAGTTTCTCTGAGTGAGATGCTGCGAGGTGCACTTTGCCAGGGTTTACAGCACTATTTTCCCATTTGATGAGAATGTTTTAAAATGAAACCTGGAAAAAAAAAAGATTTGGGGTACCTAAGGCAAAGTGAAGGAAAAGGAAGAATCTGTTACATATACAAGAGAAATAAGGTCTTTAGTATTTTTACTAAATACACACACACATAGAGAGGTTGATTAAGTTATGCTGTGCAGCATTCAAACTTAATTTAACTGAGTCGGTGATTTGCAAATGACTATCTACATGGATCCTTTTTAAAAATCCAAATGCAAATGAGTACAACTGCAGTAAAATATATTTGCAAATGAATCCTGTTGCTTTATTCATTTATTGTGTAATTACTGCAATCCTTCCCACCTTGTTTTCAGTATTTCTTAATCATTAAGTCGGAAGCATGACAGCAGTGCCAGCCCTGGCATGATTCTCTTTGACTAAAACCTTGTAAATTAACACAATTAGCACAGCATCATCCTGCTAATTAACTTCCAGTGTCTGGTGCAGTGGTTTTGCAAACAAGGAAGAGGGAGTCAGAAGGGAATCAACATGCCATTCTGTTACCAAACTGTGTGCTGCGTTCAGTTTAGCTCAGTGAGTCAAAGCCGGCCGTGTCAGAAGCCAGAGCCAGGCGGTGACGAGCTAACGGGATTGGGGGAGGAGAGCGGAAGGGGTAGAGCTGTCAGAATAGACGGGTAATTCAGAAGGGAGCTGATGCCACAGACGCTTCATTTAGACCAGGCCTCCTCCTTACCAAGGAATCTCTGCCAGAGGGCACGAGACAGTTTGCAAAATTCACTTTGGGTAATACAAAAGAGATTAAGGAGGCCTGCTTAATATAGTTGTACCAGAATAGGAGCGCTCAGACCAAGCAAAGATTAGGATGGGGTGAGCCAGCACTGGGAAATAGAACAGGGCTCCAGTCTGCTGCTTCTGTAACTAACTGCATGTGAGACCTCGAGGGTACGTTGTGAATCTCCTTGGGCCCTGCTTCCCTAATCTGTGAAGTAAGGTAATTTTGAAGGTCTTGTTCAAATTTTAAATTCAAATGATTTTCTTGATTCTAACTGCTTAGTATGTTCTTTTTTTATTTACCAAGAACATGTACTGCTTAGTATGTTCTCTTAAATGAGAAAATACTTGTTTTATAGTTTGCTAAAGAATCACCTTGCTTCAACGAGTAATCCAGTAGATGGTAAAATTACCCGTGATCTTATTATCTAGTTGCAGTCTCTGCCATACACTGCTTCCTGTAGAAATGTAGAGAATCCAGATTTTCCCTCCATTCTTCTCTTCTACCTCCCTTTCCTCCTTTGTGTGGTTTGGGGGGTGTGTGTGTGTGTGTGTGTGCATGTTCTCCCTTCCCCTTAGTACCTTGGGGGCCGTAGAGGGAGGGGGAATTATAAGAGAAGGAGGGAGAATGCTAGAAGACCAACAGACAAGTGATGCTTGTTTTTTTTTTCAGAGATTCAACAACAGAACTGAGAGACAGAAAGGAGCCAGTTGTAATTCATACCGAGTTGTAGGCTTTGTGCAATGAAAGCGATGGAGCGCTGCCTGGGAGATTGCTTTGCTGCACTCCACGAAGCAGATTTGAAACTGTCGTGGACCACTTTAGATGAGAGTTGGATTATGGAATGACCTGCTATGTCTGTGTCATATTGTTCTGCGCAGGGAGCATTATACTGTGCTAACTAGGTGTTCAGTACCAAATAAGAGAGGTATCCTAGATGTGATCTGTCAGCTGTGTCTCGTTTTTATATTGTTAAAATATGAAACAGAAACTGTGATGTGAAGAGACAGAATAGCTTTATACTGTACATGTTAATACTATCACATGCCAGATATTTAAAATCCATGCATATTTTATTGTAAGAAACTGTGATTGAATTCTAATTTGACGGGAATGTGTGTGTACATATATGTGTGTTTGCGCACAGATAGTAACTAACTTGATGGGCTTGAAAGAAATAGATTTGCTTATTACTCAAAAAATGGAAAAGAAAATGGACCTTCTCCAGAGTTTTCTTTCAAATTCAAATTTAGTTTACTTTTATACTGTAATTTTTATAATGAAATTTAGTCCATGTTGAAGAGTTCATACTATTAAGATCATGATACGTAAACTACCACGATCCCTTACCACGCGGATGCCATCGATGGAAGATAATGTGTAACAAAAAAGTTAGGAGAAAAGCTTTAGATGCTGATGAATGTGTTAAATTAACTATTGTCCCCTCCCCCAAAAACCCATAGGCTTGAAGATGCAGTGGACGCCAGAGCATGCCCAGTGGCCAGAACAGCACTTTGACATCACCTCAACCACTCGGTCTCCCGCCCACAAGGTTGAAGCCTACCGAGGTCACTTGCAGCGCACCTATCAGTACGCCTGGGCCAACGATGACATATCTGCCCTGACTGCATCCAACCTCCTAAAAAAGTACGCAGAGAAGTATTCTGGCATTTTGGAAGGTCCTGTGGACCGACCCGTACTCAGCAGCTATTCAGATGCACCATCGGGACTAGTGAACGGTCGGAAAAATGACAGCGAACCCTGGCAGCCTTCCTTGAATTCCGAAGCCGTTTATCCCATGAACTGTGTTCCGGATGTTATCGCCGCCAGCAAAGCTGGAGTTAGTTCCGCCCTCCCTCCAGCAGATGTCTCTGCAAGTATAGGGAGCTCTCCTGGGGTGGCCAGCAACCTGACTGAACCTAGCTATTCAAGTAGCACCTGCGGAAGCCACACTGTGCCCAGTCTTCACGCAGGGCTCCCATCTCAGGAATATGCCCCGGGATACAACGGATCGTATCTGCATTCTACTTACAGTAGCCAGCCCGCACCTGCACTTCCTTCGCCGCATCCATCTCCTTTGCATAGCTCCGGGCTCCTGCAGCCGCCACCACCACCTCCTCCACCACCAGCCCTGGTCCCGGGCTACAACGGGACTTCTAACCTCTCCGGTTACAGCTATCCCTCTGCTAGCTATCCTCCTCAGACTGCTGTGGGCTCTGGGTACAGCCCTGGAGGTGCACCCCCTCCTCCCTCAGCATACCTGCCTTCAGGAATCCCTGCTCCGACCCCACTGCCCCCCACCACTGTTCCTGGCTACACCTACCAAGGTCATGGTTTGACACCCATTGCACCCTCGGCTCTGACAAACAGTTCCGCAAGTTCTCTCAAAAGGAAAGCTTTCTATATGGCAGGGCAAGGAGATATGGACTCCAGCTATGGAAATTACAGCTATGGCCAACAGAGATCTACACAGAGTCCCATGTACAGGATGCCCGACAACAGCATTTCAAACACAAATCGGGGAAATGGCTTTGACAGAAGTGCTGAAACATCATCCTTAGCATTTAAGCCAACGAAGCAGCTAATGTCCTCTGAACAGCAAAGGAAATTCAGCAGCCAGTCCAGCAGGGCGCTGACCCCTCCTTCCTACAGTACTGCTAAAAATTCACTGGGCTCCAGATCCGGTGAATCCTTTGGGAAGTACACGTCGCCTGTAATGGGCGAGCATGGGGACGAGCACAGACAGCTCCTCTCTCACGCCATGCCAGGCCCCGGACTCCGTGCAGCTACCTCATCCAACCACTCTGTGGACGAACAGTTGAAGAACACCGACACGCACCTCCTCGACCTGGTGACCAATGAGATTATCACCCCAGGACCTCCGGTGGACTGGAACGACATTGCTGGTCTCGACCTGGTGAAGGCCGTCGTCAAAGAGGAGGTTCTGTGGCCCATGTTGAGGTCAGATGCGTTCAGTGGACTGACGGCCTTACCTCGGAGCATCCTTTTATTTGGACCTCGGGGAACAGGCAAAACATTATTGGGCAGGTGCATAGCTAGTCAGCTGGGGGCCACATTTTTCAAAATCGCCGGTTCTGGACTAGTTTCCAAGTGGTTGGGAGAAGCAGAGAAAATCATCCACGCCTCATTTCTTGTGGCCAGATGTCGCCAACCCTCAGTGATTTTTGTCAGTGACATCGATATGCTTCTCTCCTCTCAAGTGAGTGAGGAACACAGTCCAGTCAGTCGGATGAGAACCGAATTTCTGATGCAGCTGGACACTGTACTGACTTCGGCTGAGGACCAAATCGTAGTAATTTGTGCCACCAGTAAACCAGAAGAAATAGATGAATCTCTTCGGAGGTACTTCATGAAACGACTTTTAATCCCACTTCCTGACAGCACAGCCAGGCACCAGATAATAGTACAACTGCTCTCACAGCACAATTACTGTCTCAATGACAAGGAGTTTGCACTGCTCGTCCAGCGCACAGAAGGATTTTCTGGACTCGACGTGGCTCATTTGTGTCAGGAAGCAGCAGTGGGCCCCCTCCATGCCATGCCAGCCACAGACCTTTCAGCCATCATGCCCAGCCAGTTGAGGCCCGTTACATATCAAGACTTCGAAAATGCTTTCTGCAAGATTCAGCCTAGCATATCTCAAAAAGAACTTGATATGTATGTTGAATGGAACAAAATGTTTGGTTGCAGTCAGTGATAACGTCTTAAAAAATGTAATGAATGTTGGCACACACATAAAACCTGCTACATAGGGAATAGAGCCCCTTTCCAGTAGTGTTTCAATTGCGAAGGGTACTGGGGAAAACGACGATTAAGTTGCATCTTCAGAGTCAGGGCAGTTTTGGAGAAAAAGTGCATCAGATAAGAGCTTCTGATTGGAAAGGCCCAGATGACAAAAAGCTTACGCGGATGCTCAGTTCGGTTCAAGCTAGACAACACTCACCAAGGAGCAAGGTGCAAGTGTGTTGATTTCAGAAGGACGTGAACCTCGTGTGTTGATTCCATTCTGCTGTTCTCGAGATTTAGTTGCTGTCAAGTGCCTGGAGTGGTGCTTTATTTTTTGTTTGCCTCACAATTACATTGGTGGCATGTGCTAATATAAAGAGCTTTAACTTCAGATATTATTGGACTAAAGAGATGAACGGTTGTGTTATGACAGAAAACCAGATTTTTGCCATTTTAAGAGCAACAGTATTCCTCAATCCTGTCTGTTCTGCAGTATTAAACTAAGAACAGGTAAAACAGGGTAACGGTAATCTGGACCTTAATTTCTGCAGTTCATTTCTTTTAATGTTCTTGTCTGCAAAAACTCAGGAAAGTGATTGTGATTTGTACAGTACCTCAAAGGAATGTGTTGAAAGCACTATGTACTGCTGAGAGTAATAGGTTAGGCGTCAATGTTACTTTATATTAAAATGTATGTTTACCTCAACAATTGGAAAAAAGCAAGGAAAATTTCTTTGAATGTATCCAGAAAAAAATACTGAAGTGTGATACAACTGAATATTTACAGTTTAAAGTAGAAACGGAAGGATTTTTTGAAAGTTCTTTTACTAATTATGGGGAATTAACCAGAGCAGAATAATTCTTTACGTCAGTAACTGCAAGAGTTCTTAGTACATTGCTCCTTGATAATTAAGTGAAAATGTTCTTAAAAGGTACACTGGTTAATGGAAAGCTACTTACTCATTTGTGTTAGTGTCTAGAACAGCCAGCCACAGACCTGGTTAGGACCCTGTAATTCAAGTCACAGTATCTGAAAACTGACTGCCTGTTACTGCATAGGTGGTAGTGCTGGTGGTGGTGGTGGTAGTTTGCAAGTTCTCTCTTAAACTGCTGGGAATGGTGTCATTCTATTCACTAATCTAGTTGATAGGCTTGCTGTGCTGTTTGATAGAATGCAGAGGATAGTAACCAAAACACACACACACACACACACACACACACACACACACACAGACACGTTCGCGCGTAAAACAACCGTTCACGAAACCCTTATGTCCCCTCCCCTTTTTGACCCCATTCTTGTCAGTGCACTTTTGCTTCTCATTTTGAAATCTGGGCTGTAGTGTTCTGCGTTCATTTCTACCTCAGTTTTGTTTCATTTCTCTTAGAAAGTAAAATAGAAAATCGGAAGTGGACACACACATCGCGACATAGCTTTGCCAAACATGTCACTTTGTTCTCCTCCATCTTTCCGCCAAAGTCTCGTTTCCCCCGATGGTCCTTATGCTTACTTCCTCCTCCGTCCACCAGCCCTCCCGTGGTTACATGGCGCTTTGCTTCCTTTCCCGTTCCGCTCCCGCTTCCCACCAAGTTGTTCTTTGTATCCTTTAATGCTTTATGTGCAACTCCTCACAGAAAGCTGGCTGACGTTCCCGATGCCTCTGAAGAGTCGCAGTGCAGGCTGTAGCTTTCCAAAGCCACTGCCTGTGCAGAAGCAGAACAGCCTGGCATTTTGAATGTATTTTTCTGGGTTTTTTTTTTTTTTTCCTTTTTTAGTTTAGAGATGCAGTAACAAAGCTGTTGCAAAGCACTGGCATTTTATGTATTCAATAAGTGATGTACATTTTTTAAAAAAAGTTTAAATAAATGCAATGAGAAGCCCCAAGAAAGGTCTTTCTGTTATTTTTTTTTCAAAAATTTTTTACTGAGCTCATCCACAATGTCAAATTCTCTGAGACACTTCACATAGCAAAAGCTAATGAGGGACTTCACGGTATTTCTGAAATTTTGTGATGCACGATCATTACTGCCCTTTTTTTATGTTAAAAAATGAGCAAACGTACCAGAATTTAATTTACTATGCTATGCTATCAATTAAAACTGTGTTTAAATATGAATATTCCATATTAAAAAGCAGTGCCTTTCATTAAGGATACAAAAAATAAAACTTAAATCTGTTCTCTGCTTTTCCCAAGTGAATAAATGCTACCGGCCTGTTCTGGGTCTACCCTGTGTATCCCTCATCATAAGGAAATTCTAATATCCACATTAACTTGTAGGTTCATATTGATCTCATTGACAAGTTTACTTTTGCACAGTGCTGACCTATTTTCTGTCTTTCACATGTTACATCTCATTTCCGCCAGCACGTTGTGTTCACCTGAAAGTATCTGGCAAGTTTTGAGAAACCCAGTTTTATTTGGACAACTTTGAGAAATCCAATGTCGACCCACATTTTTTTGTGGCTAGTGAGACTTAATGCCAAATATATGACCGTATTGTTATTTTTCACACTCGTTTATAAAGCTGACAATGACTTGAAGTCATACATACTGGCTTTAACTTTAAATGACTTAAAAATTAGTTGGAGACATGAGTGGTCAGAAAATCCATGTGCGTCACAAAAGCTGAAGTTGTGTGTGATTTTCCTTTAGCCTCAGGAGTTCTAGAATTTAACCTCTTAGGAAACGAGGCAAGTTGAAGAAATGAAGACCTGTTGGAGGGACTGAGACTGACCTGGGAGTAGACAGTGCTTGCCTGTGGGTCTCTGATTCTCCACGGCAGCACGGTACACTCTCTGTGCCTAATGATGAGCCCTTCTGACCATTCATGTGGGGACCAGAGGAGGGGGTCCTGCATCCTTAGAAGTGAGGGAGAGTCAGTAATAGTACAACTGAATAATCAGGCTTCATCCTCTTGGCCTCTTTTCAACTGCTAAGAATTTGGAGAAGACTCCTAATAAAGGTAAGGTAATGAATCAGTCCAAATCCTTCGGCTGTCTGGCCAGGAGAGTCAACCAGTCTGTTTAACAGCACCTCGTTCTTGTCTTCAGAATTGTAATAACATTTCAACAGGGACGAAAAGGAGGGGAAAACAACTTCTTCAGTAGAAGGATCGATAGAAATTCAAGAGGTAGTTTATAAGACCCGATATGTGACACAAATGGAAATACTCTACACTTCTGGCATGCTT
>PVJO010001675.1:0-47500 GCA_004026905.1 Hystrix cristata | reverse complement strand
TCTTAAGCCCGAGCTGAGGTAAAGTGAGCCAGCCTTCTCAGTGTTCCAGTGTTTGGAATTCCTAGCCCCCAGGCCAGGAACACAGCCTGTATATTTAACTCTCAGGAATTCACATAAAATACTGACATGTTTTTATTGTGGATGTAGGGCAATTATTCTGAACTTATAAAATTAACTGCTTTCAAATATTTACAAGGAAAGGAAATACGGTTTAACCTCTTATCCATTTGCTATCTTCACTCGTGTTCTTGCTTTTACCAAAGTTTTATGGAATTTACTTCTTTGTGATGCTTTAAAATAAAAATAAAAACTCAAACATATCATTTATATTAGCAGATATTCTCTGATTCTATCTCCACCTATCACATTTAGAGACATGGAATCTGACAACTAGGAATTTAGTTTACATTGCATATGAAAAGTGGTATACAGGCATTTGTCAGAAATAGGACAAGGTCAGTAGCTCTTTTAGAGGTACCTAGAGAAGACCACAAACACAATCTTAATTCTAAGAAAACTGTTCTGGATGGTAGTAACGAAGAATTAAATCACAAAATCAGTGAGGGCTATGAGGCTATGTCATCTGTAACAGATCAAGGAAATACTAATTTCAGACTATAAACAGTTCTGAAATTT
Organism: Hystrix cristata; assembly: GCA_004026905.1. Taxonomy (NCBI): domain Eukaryota; kingdom Metazoa; phylum Chordata; class Mammalia; order Rodentia; family Hystricidae; genus Hystrix; species Hystrix cristata. The sequence continues at coordinate 46,864 of PVJO010001675.1, read as the reverse complement.
AGGAAGTAGCAAAGGAATAATTCTGGATTAAGCAGCAATGGCTTAAATTTTGTCCGGGCTGTGTGGGGGTATTTAAAAAGGCAGTATCGTTTCTATTTTTACTCTGTATTCCTGGTATCAGCTTTGCCTTGTTTAACACATGAACAGAGCAAATGCTTCCTCGTATTACACAGTTTTGGTTATTAGCTTCTGCACAAAGAAAACCAAATATTCCACATCATTTGAACATCCTGAAAAATCGTACGTGTATTAAACACAATGCTTGCTGTTTTATCAAACTCTCAAAAACAAGCATAAAAATTCTCACCATTTTTCACTCTATTAATAGTTTAAACTGATCGTCATGCCTACTCTTTTCAAGTTAATACCATTTAATTCTAATAACTAAAAATTATCCAAGAATTAAATTCCCAAGTGTGTACTCTCTTTTTTTCTGTACATTTAAGTCCTTCACCTGGAGTGGGGGGAGGTCTCTTGTATCTATTACCATTCATGACCTCACCCTCATGCACGTAACACAACCAGATAACTGGTACAGAATTCTCGAAGATAGAAGGTGGAACTAATGGGTGTCTGCAGCAGACTGAAGACTGTGGAAGATAGGTACAGAATGCTTACTGGTCCAGCCCTATTACCCCCTATTAATCTACTTATATTCATCTACTGTGTATCTTTTTTGCCTGTTACAGTGGTTCTCAAACTTTAATATGCATAAAAATTTCATGGAAACCTTGTTAAGATGTTTCTTGGGTCACACTGTTAGAGATTATTATTCAGCAAATAGCATAGGACTCACATATTTATATTTCTCTCAAATCCCCAGATGAGGCCAACATGTTGGCTTGAAGATCACTGGCCAGCTAGTACAAAATTCATCAATATCCGGGCCTGAGTGGTCTTGGATCTTCTGTCAGTAAGCCACAAGTGGTTCAGCTACTACCTAAAGGTTACAAGTACAAGAAAGCAATACTGTACACATCATTTTAATCACTTGGATACCATTGTTTGAAACACCTTCTTAGCCCTAAACAAATGCTTAAGCAGAAATGTTTGCATTCCGGTTGACTCTGCCGCTGAATGCTGTGCAACTCAAGTCAAAAAAAGCATTTTTATGACATGTCTGGTGAGTGTCATAAAAACGAATAAACATCACTGATATGATAAAATGATGAAGCATATATAGAGTCTCTTTTTCCCTTCACCAGTTCTTTAATTTCAATCTATTTTAGTGAAAATCTGCACATAAAAATGATGAAAATATAGCACAAATAATAAAGTCCCACAGCAATAATATTCACATTTTATTAAGATACCTTATTATTTCATCATAAATGCAGACACCCAGCCAAATCATTCTCATAATGACAGGAGAAAGTTTTAGGACTTCATCTATGTACAAGTTGCATTATGTAACCAAATATTGAAATATTCAGTTCAATGTAATGCACAAGTCTACAAATAGGAAGCAACAAAGATACATCATTCAAAGGGCAGTTCCATGAGCCTTAGAAAAACATTGCTACTGACTCTTACACGCTAACCCTATTATATTTTTACTATATATATTAGGACTCGGGTATATACTAGTTAAATAACTGATTTAAAATTGAGCCTGGATTATTAATGAAATAATACTATAATGCTTATTTTAGTTTTAAGATACTAAGTCAGCAGGCAAAATAACAGAATTTTCTTCCCCAACCACTGAAATTGAAAGATTACCTAACAGAGCTCTTCCTGCCAGTGACATTTATGTTACCACTTCGTGTGAGTTAGTTTCTCGACCAAAGTCACACAGGTCTGTGCCTGGCTCTCCGTGGTTTGTAAATTTGGTAGATCTAAGTCTATTTCTTATATATTTCTTATATATTTTGGAAACATGATTTGCCTCTGATAAACACTGTTGGATGATCATGAAAGGGCCTCTTAAAGGATCAGCTTTGTACAATTAAACAGAAATACTCCTAAAAATGTTGGATGAGTTAATGTTGTATCTGACATCTGTGGACCCAATATATGTGTCATTGAGTCTGTTTCTGGGAGGCAGATCTGGCACATTCCTGGCACATATATTTTATTCTCTTCCTGGTGTTCTGTAAGGTTTTGGACTTTTTTTAAAAAGTCAATATTGAAGGACGTGGGAGAGGGAGAGTGAAGAAGGTAAAAAGGAACTGAAATGAACTAAATGGATTTTATCATGCTGTCAGTGATGTTTCATTTATCATATCATTGCCCCAATGTTTTTATTTTTCTAAAACTAAACTCTCAGGATGTTTCGTGTCCACAGTGTCACAATGCGCCGAGATGGCCAACTGCGACAGTGAAACACACTGCGGGGATTAACTCTAAACAAGCGTCCTCTTCCAATGCTGTCCTTTCTTATACACAGAAAATCAAAGACTTTAGTTGTATGTCAGTGAAAGTGGAACAACATTTTAGGTCTGTGGAATGATGAATTCGGTTACCAAACGTCTTCAGGTGGGGAAGTTTAAGGTTAAGTGTTGCTTCTAGACAGACAACTTCAGTAACTCAAAGTTTAGCAGCTGGGCGTGGTGGCCTGCGCCTGTCATCCCCAGCAATACAAAAATGAAAAGGTAATAATTTGTGCTTATATTATTTAAAAAAACATGACTTCTTTTATAGTTCAAAGTATATTTATTAAAGAAAGATATTGAGGCAAAACCTGAATTCCATGTCACTTAATAACAATGACTATTTGTAGATATTTACTAAAGACTTGACTCAATGCTGAGTCATTTATTAATCTCAATAAATGTTTTCAACACTGTGAAGTAGAAGTCAGTTTTGCAGAGGTGAAAATGGAAGCTTCACAAATTTAGCAACAAAGCAAAAATGAAAAAGACAGGAAAACATTAAAGAACTTCAACTCACTCCTTCTGGCTCAAAGGCTGTGTTCTCCTTTATACTGCCCTGCCCACATTCCAGCTGACTCCATACACTGTTGTTTGCTGTCACAGCAGTTACAGAGACAACCCTGAGGCACTGTCAGAAGCCATGATAGTTTGTCCATAACAGTTGAAAGTGATGTAAGAGGTGAGCTACCAGAACTTTCTGGACTTCAATTTTGACCCATCGAGTTGACACACTAGTCAAAAAAGCTTTATTTTGTTTTTGTTGTTATTATTGTTTTGAGACAGGGTCTCACGATGTAATTTAGGCTCGCTTTGAATTCACCATGGAGCCCAGGCTGCAACTCCCAGCGATTTTCCTACCTACCTCAGCCTCTCAAGTACATCACTACACCCAGCTCTTGATGTCGCTTTTCTTCTTCAGTGATAGTCTACATTTATTGAAAACACCACACAGGGTAGATTATTAACTTTACTTGCAATTAATTATTCCCCACCATATTACACACGCATTAGGTACATTTTTTTAATGTTTATACAATTTCTTCTTTTTACATGTGGATATCTGATGTGTTTATTTTTGTTTATTTTTGTAGTGCTGGGAATCAACCCAGGGCTTTGTGTGTACTGGACAACTGCTCTACCACTGAGCTACGTGCCCAGCCCAAGTTAAGCATATCATTATTATCTCTATTTCCCAGAAAGAAGAAGCTTAAAAAAGAATATTATGAAGAGAAACGAAGTTTTTACAACTTCTCAGAAGAAATATGCTTTTTTCTACTTTTCCACTTACCTTCAATTATCATCATGCCCTTTTCATTATGAAGTCCTGTTAGAAGTATAAATTGTATTGTAAAGAAATATTTTCTTTCTCCCTTCAAGAAACTTACTATATGAGAAATGTCATCTGAAATAGAGATAGTCTTTAATTTCCGGTTACAGAAGAAATTTTATATTGAAGGTAAGTAGGAAATAGTTTGTTCAGAAATCTGCATTATTGTATTTGATTGTCTGATTTGATTCAACTATGTTGAAAAGTCACTTGTTTCTGGCCATTGTCATTTTGGCAGTAGTGGGGTGGAGAAAATATGGTAAAAAATATGTGCAATTCATCTTTCAAATGTTTGTTAGAGCAGCACAGTTAAAGGTCACCTCCACAAACAGGGAAAAGAAGAAAACCAAAGTTTTGAATCAGTTGATTTAACCAGGTATTCACTGATACAAAGAATGTTCTAGAAATAACCTGTTTCTTTTTATCAATATCCCTGAATCAGATGTAATGTCAACTATATATTACCTCTTGGGAACTGTAAACATCTTTTCAAAATTTTCTATCTTTTTCAGAATATATGTAATTTTCCCCATTGACTCTTTTAAATAAAAATAATAACCAAAAAATATACATTTGGAAAACATCGTTCAAGAGATTTAAAAAAAAATCTTTACTGACTTTTATATAACACTCTAGTTCAAAATTCAAAGATTAAAGATTATTTGAGAGCCACATCAAATTAAAAGCATAGTAGGCTCTTTTCCAAATTAGAAGTTCGTATCTTGCACTCACCTTTTTTTTAGTCTCCATAATATAATGTTTTATATTACTGTACCATACACTGATAGGTTCTATAAACTAAGTCCTACTTCACTTACTTTTAAAGACAAATGTTTGCTTGGTGTCTACAATGTGTGCTAACTGTAGTCCCTCAGACATTCATTAGAGTTTAGAATTGCACTTGAGGAGGACAATGCCATAGTAAATGAAAATGACCAGTAGCCAAAGGGAACATATAATTGTTTGTAATTAAACAAAAGTGTTGCTGAGTTAATCAGATTCACATCTTAATATACTTTAAAGCATTGCTGTCTTGTCAAAATGAAGACTTTAGTTTTCCATGTCTTTGGAAATTTTTTTAATTGGTAATGAAAACTAAGCAAATTACACCGCTAAGATTCTTTAACCTACTTAAGTACAATACATAAGCCAAGTATGTTTTGATCAAAGTTTTCATTAGAGTATCCTTTTAACTTCTCACCAGTTTTATAATTAACAGTGTGTACAGGCATTAGCCTATTTGCAGCATTTGCTCTGGGACGCTCTGTTCTGTTCACTCATCTTTTTGAATTACAACACGAGCACGCTGAAACATTACAGCTTTCCCTTGATAACTGAATCATTCATTTGGAACACCACCGGTTTGATAAAATCCTTATGGGGGAAAGAGTTTTCATTATAATTTTATGCGAATTTTTCTTTTAATTAAACCAAATCCAAGTTAAATAAAAGAACTGGAAGTGTTGGCGGGTCAGCTAAAATCAAGGAACCGTTATGGTTTTTTCCAGCAAGTCATGTTTCTAGAACCTGTAGAACGTTATCAGGCTCAAGTGGACTAACTCTTAGTTTTCCTAAACCTAAGGGACTTATCAGGTTTTTCTCTGAGAAAGGAAGAAAAGTCACAATGATAAGAAAATCTAAAGTTATGTCAAACAAATTACGTTTCAGTTATTAGTGGCTAGTTTGTAAATATCGAAGATCCACTTCGGTAGTGCTGGGAGCTGCATTTGCATGCTGATGAAATGCAAGCGGATGGCTGTGAACTGCAGGGTTATCTCTAGTGCAGCAGTGGGGAGCTCCAGAATCAGACAGTCGAGCATCTGACGGACTCAAGAGTCCAAGCTGCAGACCTCTTCTATTCACTTTCTTTACAACAATTAAAATATGCAAAGTGATAATTTTCCTTAAGTAGCCTTAAATGTGCGATCTATTTAAATGTGAAGAAAATTGCCTGAAGCTTCTGGTGTGAGGGACAAAAAAGAATAAATTATGCAAATAGCAGAAAAGGACTCTACCACTTGAACGCCTAATTTTCCTGTAATAAGCATACTGTTTCATTTAATTTTTTGCCTCTTATTAAAAGTGACAGTTCTTTTGCACTGTCTGATGGTTATATCTGACACAAGCTAGGGAAATGACTGCTAGACTAAATGCTAAAGCATTTCGGTAGCTTTTTTAGATGATGGTTACATTCACAAAGTAATTATGCACTGAAGAGTAGAGAAATAAGGTTTAATTACACAGTAATCGCTTCTGATGGACACAGCAGAAGTGTGAACACCGCCAGACTGCAATCCATCAATGACAAACCCCTGGCCACTTTTAATTCCTCCTCATTTGCATCATAACCTCCGCACCAAGTTGCACAAATGCTGTTAAATGTTAATAGGAGCTGTCTCTCCACTCAAAATGAATGCTTAAGCTGTTTCATTTTTTTTCTCCTCCACCTCAGACCTTCAAAACCAGCTCCTCTCTGAGAGCAGGCATTAAGCACAGAGCATGGTGCGTGGTCACTGTTGTGCTAATTGGGAGCAACACTTAAAGTTTTATCTCTCAAGCGCTAATAATGCACACTGCTGACAAACCAGTGAATAAGTAATGTACTTGGAGGAGAGGGGGAAGAAAGGCATGCCTAGAATGAAAAATGAAGTTGGGACTGCTGTTCAGTGACTAGCTATTTGATTAGGCCCTGTAGTCATATTTAATCCAGATCCTTAGGGAACACAGACAAAATTACATCTTCATCTCATCAAACATTCAGCCATATTTAAGTATTCAGCTGATCAAGCTTTTATTGTTTCTCTTGCAGCAACACGGAGATAATGTTGTCCTGCATTCTTCATTCCAGAGGCCGGCAGAGGAGAAGCCCTGTGAGCCGCGGGCTTGCTTTTCATAGGGCCCAGAGCGGTTAGGGAATCCCAGCAGCAGAAGAATGAAACAATTTTTGTCACTGTGCACTAATGTTCCAGTTGATAAAACCTCTAGCCTTCGATTCTTTTGTACAGTCTTTAATACTAAGTCTCATTTTCCCTATTTAAAAAAAATAATTTCCTCCCTCCACTTGGTCTTTAAACCCAGGCTATTTTCCTGGGACAGGTCTACATCATTAGACTGCGGATGGTTCCTTTTCTATTAAGCGGCAGGTATCATTCTTGTCCTGACAGGAGGAGTCTCCACCTGCTGCCGGCCCACCGATGCTTCCAGCTGACTGCTCTGCAGAACAGGAACGGTAATTTGTAAGCAGTGTGCTAAGTTGAACAGTAGACTCTAAGAAGTGACAAAAGAGCCATTTTCTGCATGAAGATTGAGAATTATCAACACCTTTCGGTGCATAATAGTTAAGCCTTTATCACTTGAGGAGCTGCTGATAAGGTTAAGAACACTAGACAAACTGCTCATTAGTGGAAAGGTTTGCCTTTTACATTAAAGACTGCTGGGTACTGAAGTTCCTCTAGTGAGCAATACATCTCTGGCGTTTGAAAAGAATGAGCTGATCAGTGTACATAAATGAATATGGAAAAGGAGACCTGGAATGTTCTAATAATATTAGTGAGGTTTTCTCAAGCTTAGGAAATGGTAAGCCTGTGAAGTGTGTTCAAAAGCAGTGTGATCTGGTAGGTAAGGCCCTAGATTAGAAGTCATAAGACCTGTACTCCCTCTTGCATTAGACCACTGACGATCTGTATGGCTGTGGTTAAGTAATTCACATTTGAAAAATCTAAAACATTTTGTGAGGGTATTCAAATGTGGAGTATTGGGACTCATGGGTTGGATCAATAAATAATGTGAATCAGTTTTAAATTATCTCATGTACTGATATAGTGCTAATAAACATAGGAGAGAAAAGATTAATTAGAACCCAGACACATCCATTTTTTGCTAGTTTGCTGGATTAGGAATTATAAACTGAAATTTATTCCATTCGTTTTCAAAGTCCTTGTGTGAGCAGAGGAATGCGACTGGTACTTCTACATACCTGCTCTATAGGTTTCACACACATAAATGTTAAGTGATAATTTCCTTGGGAGTTTTTAATCACATGTATTTCTTACAATTTAAGCCTATTAATGCTCATATAACGCAGGTAATAGCAGCCTCATTTAAAGATGAGAAACAAAAGCTCAGAGTCTGAGTCAATTAAAGTAGGACACAGACGCTTACATAGCTACAGTGAGTCTGAGTCCGAGTCTGTCTGATTTTAAAGGCTCTGTAGTCAACTGGGTTTTGAGATTGAATTCTACTTGTGCAGAGAGTAACAACCCAAACTGAATCTGCCTCTATTTCTTTCCCTCTCAGGCTGTATGACTTTAGTCCAATTCATCAATCTCTCTTTCTTTTGCCTACTTAACATGTTTATAAAATCCCATAAGGGAGACCAAGGCTTAACTTCTATCACATTAGAAACAGCTTAGCCTACTGATGATATCAGGCCAATACTGAGGAGCTGTGCTTAGAAACAAGGTTTTCTACTTAATTTGTTGAGATGAAACATAACATTAAAATCTGTCCTCATTTGTAGAAATCTGGGGTATATCAGTGGAGATATTCTTACTACTTCTCAATTAAATGTATTGTGAGCAATGTTCTTTTCAGGCATATGCTTACCTACACATCACTGTAAGTACCTCTGGGCACAACTGAGGTAGTGTGCTCACCCAAACCAAAATTGCGTTGGTCCCGCAACTACATTTTAGGAGCTTCTTTCCTTCTTCAACAGCCATCCTTCCCCTCTCAGGAGAAGGTAAGCCAATTAAGAAAAAGAAGAGGAAAGAACCAAAAGTTTTCAGCACCAGTTCTGTATTGTAGATCAAGTTGCAGGAGAAAGAGATGAAAATTTAGAAGGATTGATGGGAAGGAGAGGAATGGGGAAAAAATAAGATATATTATGGACAGGTACAAATGTCCTGTGATGAATGTGATCATTATGTATGTCAAAAATATACCAATAAAATTAATTTAAAAAAGAAAGATTTAGAAAGATTTCCAGGAAGCGCTGATGAAGGAAGCGGGTGCAGCAGCAGAATTCATCGCACTGGCAGAAAGAACTACAAGTTGAGGATGCATATGTACTGAAAGAAAAAGAAGAGCAAAACTCTGTTCTGCTTTCTCTTATAGCCACAGTCTTTCTCATATGTCAGTTTCCTACATTTTGATGTAAGTATCCCAGCCAGCTTCCTTACGAGCCTATTTCAGGTACTTCTGAGATATGGCAAACTATTTTCATCACAGTCTCAGCACCTAAAACATATTCTGCAAGAATAAGCACAGGTCCTCCACCCAGCTGGTCTCTACTCCAGTGACTCCATGTTTCAAGATCTGTCAATAGTAATCAAGTAATTAAGCTATTTTCTTTTCTCTTGAACTACTGCTGTAATAGACTTAAAACTCCAATTCTTCCCTCTTAAGTGACAAGTGTGCTGCCGGCCTGTAGGTTAACCACTTATAGATTTATTTCACAGAGATTTTGCATGATCATGTAATTAATATGCCCATGTAATTTTACATCCATGTCTGTCTCCACTGCTAGGCTATAAGCTCCTTTGAGTCAATGCATCTTGTAGTCTGTATTCCTGTGTACAGCATAGGTACCTGGAGCCCTTTAGGACACAAAAACTGCAAACCATCATTCTAAGAAATTGGTGGGAAGCAAAGAGCAGGAAACAATATTAACGGCTTCCTTAGTAAATTCCAATAGTAAAAAGAATAAGAAAGAGAAGAGCATATGAAGATTCACTGGAAAGTGGAGCTTTGATGTTTTTTGGAAGAGAGATCAGTGAGGGGGAGAAATCTCACTGTGGGTAACTCAGATTTAAGCTCCTTTTTCACCCCATGAATCTTAGTGCAACTATGTAAGTATTGAGGACTGAACTACACATTGTAGAAATGAAAGATGTTAAAACAGGTTTAGCCATGAGAAAATTAACAAAGATGAGAATTATAAAACTATATGGTAGAAACTAAGTTATTTATATACTGTTTTTAATATAAAAAATTGACCACTGACGCCTACGATGCACATAGCAACAATCCTGGTATTCACGTCACTGTGTTTTACATACATTTTGGGGTTTTCAAAAATATATACCATTTTATATGGTCTGTTGCCTCTCCAGGATAATCATCCAGTAATGCCTTCAAACTATAAAAAAATTAAGTGTAAGTTTATATTCATGTTTGCCAATGATAGCTGAAAACTATTTGAATACAACCAATCTTATTAATCTGTCTATGGAGGGGATTTATAGAACCTATATTCAGTATAGTGAGACTGCTATGAAAATCTGTAAGTATGTCTTAGTTTTGTTCCCCTGTACTAACATTATAAAGGTTCCACTGTGCATAGAGATCTCTGATCAAAGGCACTGTACAAGTGGAAAGTAGTGCACGTATTATTAACCTTTCTATGCTTGTTTCCTCATCTGTAATATGGGGTTAATGATATTTCTGTACCTCACAAGAATGTTGTGCGAATTAATGTTTGTAAAGCCCTTTAAGATCCATGGATGAAAGATGCCATAAAAGTCCAAAGGTGATAATATTATAGTTATTGAAATTGGAAACACCAATAGTGCTGGGAACTGAATATACATTTGGTTGCAAGGCACCCAGTACATTATGAATTCACAAGCACTTACAGAAGCTTACTATTTCAAAATTAATGTTTTGATATATATAGAATAAATCCCTAAGAGACATTCCATATATGTTATAAGCCAAATGGATATAATTTGTTCATAACTGATAAAAATACAGTATTAAAGGCCACATTATTTCCATGATTTTTTATAAGGGCTGCTACAGAATGCACTAGATCTATATCCAACAGTATAATGTCAGATTGTTCTATATGGAAAGAAGCAGTAAATGACATGTTAAAATGGTAACATGATTTAATGAAATCATCTGTATTTCTCTTATTTTATGGATAATGTGGGGGAGATGTTGGGGACTCAACTCCTTGGGGCCTTGCGCTTGCTAGGCAAGCGCTCTACCACTGAGCTAAATTCCCAATCCCTGTACTTCTCTTATTAATGCTGTATTTTCATTTACATTTTGAATCTGCCCAAATAGTTTAAAATATTAAGTACAAAATACCTAGCAGCAATGCCTTTTGAAAACAAAAATAATGTACATTATCAGCTGTCACTGGTTGTCTTAACTAATTTCTATGTGGGTAATCAATTTTTTCTTAAGACTTAAAAAGGAAATCTTACTATCACTAGAATACTCAAAAGGAAAATAAGTTTTCCAACACAGTAGCTGTAATTTAAAAATGCTCAAGTATCTCATGAGACATATGATACGATTACCTATCTAGCCATTCATCCATTTAACAATTCACCACTCACTTAATAATATTTGGCCCACACAAAACATAATATAAAGATAAAAATTATAAATACATGTGAATGTATGCATGTTTATATGTGAAAAAAACTATAGGGAAACATGAAAACTATTCCATTATTAAACTTTATAATTACCCCTAGAAAATGGTTTGGGATTTGAGGAAGTATCTAAGAGCTTTCATTTTTTACTTTCATAATTCTGTTTTAGCTGATTTTGTATAAAAACATATGACTTTTTCAATCTTTAAAACCTACAGTCACAGAATAAAACAACAGTTTTGAAAAACAGAAATAAAAATGAAGACTGATGAGATAAAATTAAAGACGTTAGAATTTAAAATAATATACTCAATTTATTACCAAACAGACTAAAAATAGAGGGCAAATCATTAAATGGAGGATTCATTATCTTGACTATAATCTGGGAAAATTAACATACACGTGTGTTTTTGTTTTTTCATGTCACTTCTTAGAGGCTTTCTTAGATTTAATTAGAAGGAATGCAATTTTGTCTTTTAATCCATTGAAGCACAGTTTTCAACTAAGCAGAGGAAAGGTTAACTTCAAATAATAGTAGCAAACCAGTCAAGGAAAAACAACAAAGTTCACAATTAAGTCAAGGAGTCAAACAAATGTTATATTTAGAAAGTCAAGAGCTTTGTTTTGGCTGCTTTAAAGGTTTCCCCCAATTTATGGCTAGCTCAAGGTTACCAAGCTCAGCATCCAGCGCTCAAAGTCATTCCAGAGTTTATTCAGTATTAGAGTTCAAAGACTTAAATGTGTATTACTAAAGAAATATTTGAAACCTGTGAGAGTGTAAGTAAATTGCAGTAAAAAGTCACATGGGCCAGTATATTTTGAGACAACTAATAAGCAGAGAAACCTATATTTAGAGGGATTAAATTAAGAAGCATTAAAACATATGTAGTATTATCAAAAATGACAAGTTCTTACATATGAGTATTTATAAATAAGATACTTCCTAGAAAACAGGAGTGATAGGTAAATAGAACTGAGATATTAGGTGACCTACTTCCATTTCTTCTACTCTAATAACAGTTTGTATATAACCTTTTGTTTCCCCTCTGCTCTTGACTTCTTTTTTTTTTTTTAAATTTATAAACTCTTTGGTTAATATTTGGAAAGACCATGGTCCATGAAGAAATTAAGTATACTATAAATGCAAAACACTGGTAATATTTAATTTTTTAAAAAATTTAATTAGATACATACATTGACTTCTTAATATTCTTTATTTCTTCCAGAATCTCATAGATAAGTGAATAATATTATGTGTGTCATTTCTGATTTCTAACCAAAAGTATTGGGTTGTCATAAAGAGATCAGTTCCTTGCAGTACCTAGCAAATAGTTAATGGCCAGTAAACATTAATAAATTGCCTAAATAAATATTACGCTCATAATGCAATTAATTGTTGACTTATTCATATGAAGCAAAGATAGAAAAATGTCCGTTGTCTACTGCTTTTCACTCAAGTTGCTTTATCTTTTAAAAAGTTTCTATTAACAAATACATTTAAGGGCTGAGGATTTAGCTCAGTGGTTAGAGTGCTTGCCTTGCAAGCGCAAAGCCCTGAGTTTGATCCCCAGCACCAAAAAAAAAAAAAAAAAAAAAATTAAGATTTCTTATATAGAAAAAACTAATTATAAAGGATGAGTCATCCACTGATCCAAGGACATGAAAAAACAAATACCACAGATATCTCTACTTTCTCCATCTTCTTCAGCAACTCCTCTTTTCTTGTAACCCTTCATTTGGTGGGTTTTTTCAAGTGCTAACACCATCTCTCCACCAATTTACATCTGTTTTCAGCTTCTATCATCTTCTATAACAATTTCAATCTCAAATATTCAACTGCCTTTTTGTTTTTTATCAAGGCACCAGTCTTTCACTAACATACAGGTTGGCAAATTATAACTTGCACCGAATCCAACTGGCAATTAATTTTTGTAAAATTTTTATTGGCATGCATCCTAAGCCATTCTTTAATGTATTGTCTATAGCTTGCTTTGTGCTACAATGAGGACTGAGCACTTATAGCAAAGACCATCTGGCTCCCAAAACTTAAATATATTTACCCCTTACTGAAAAAGTCTGCCGACACCTGCTCTAATCCATTAGAGAGCAGGGAAGGGCTTCTTTCTCTTTTTCCTTTTGGGTTTTCTTTTGTTAATTGCTGTGTCTGTGATGCCTAGAACAGTGCTCAATATTATAAGTAGGTATGTGGTAATTTTTTTTTTTTTTTTTTTTTTGTGGTGCCGGGGATCGAACTCAGGGCCTTGTGCTTACAAGGCAAGCACTCTAATCACTGAGCTAAATCCCCAGCCCCTGTGGTAAATATTTTTGAATAAATAAATGAAAATTCTAATATGTGCCAAGTACTGAGCAAACCCTTAAACTTGTAGTATCCTTATATTTTTCTTACAATTGTACTCAATTTTCTTTTTTGATTTGCTCTCCCTAAATAAAATAAAAACCAGTAATTATTTTCATAATTATTTCATAATCCTTCACTCTCTAAACTTCCAGCATGCCAGTTCTTTCCCATTTTCAACCAAAGACATCAATAGTTACCTGAGGAAAAAACAGCAATCAGAAAAGAACTGAATCATATTTCAAAAATTATGTATGGCAACCTTACATATTTTTCCATATGTCTGTTTTCTTTCTTATTAAAGTAGGCTGCCATGTCTATATTGCTCGCCAGTTAAAGCTCCCTTTCTTTACTACCCTTAACAACAAAACTAATCATAGAAGTTTTCTGTACTTGCTGTTTCTACTTATCTATTTCTCACTTTCTTTTAGACTCACTGTAAGACTTCCATCCTCACCACTTCGATGAAAACTCACTTGTCCTATCAACCAGTGCTTACTAGAGAAACAGACTTAATGAAAGATATACAAATATATCAGAATTTACAAGATTGGCTTACGGTGGCCATCCACGGGGTCGGGTGTGGAAGCGTGCAGAGGGTCTGTCTGTGCACTGGGGATCCGAAGCATTCAGTCAGAGGCCTAGAGCCCAGTACTGTCTCATGCAAGTCTACTTCAGGAGGCTGAAGGGTCTGCGCTGGAGACTGAAGAGCCTGTGCTGGAAGCCCAGAGATGCTATCCCAGGTAAAGGTGAAGGCTGGCGCTCTCCTGAAGAAACAGAAGGAGCCTTCCTTCTGCATTCAACTTTATACCATCCAGGCAACAAGCCGCCCCAGCTGGGTCTTCTGTCTTCAGTGAGTCCCCTCGGCACACTCAGAACTATGCTGATCCAATTTAATTGGGTGTTTCTTACTCAAGTTGACACAATCAGTTAACTATCACACTTGTCAAGTTTACCAATAATCTCTGAGTTGGCAAAACTAATGATCACTTAACAGCCCTCATGTTATTGGACTTCAAAGCCCTTGACAGGGTTGATCATTGCTTCCTTCTTCAAACACTCATCTCTTTATGTCCAGGGTACTGCATTCTCCTTGTTTATTAGACTACTGTTCTTTAGTCTATGTTTCTTCATTGTCTTTTTAATCTTTGGACTTGTCATTCATTTTTGTAAAGTTAAATAACATTCATAGACTGTTTTTATCAGCCAGAACACTTAAGAAAAACCATTCTATATTCTATATAAGTATTTTGAGGAGAATTTAATTAAGGCGATATTTACAATACATGGGTAGGAAGTCAAAGGAAACTGAGGAGAATATAGCACCTTGGAGTAAATAAAAGCAGAGCTCTGTTTTACAGTGGTGTGCTGAAATAGGCTTGTCTTGGCTCTTGAGGGATGACTTAAACTTCTGGAAGTTTGGGACTTGTCAAACAGCCATAATTAAAAACTAAGGTAGCTATGCTTACAATTAAATTATATTTTTAAAAAGTTATACCCTTTTGAAAACTATCATTTCCCAACTATTTTACTATTACATGTGTTTTTTATTAAAACATTTTGGTTCATGTCTGCATTATATGACTTGGTTCCTCGTGGAGAGGTGGTAAATGTACATAACACATCTTAATTGATTTTTCTTTTGGTCCTCTTTCCTCCCCTCTTCCTTCATCTCTTCGTTCCCTTCCCTTTTGCAAATGACTTATCTCCCTATTTCCTATTATCTCACTTTTATATCATTCTTTATTTATATTTTGAGTTTCTCATATTTGAGAAACTATGTAATATTTAAGCTTGTGTCTGATGTACTTCAGTTCACATTATGGTCTCAAGGTGCATCCATTTTTCTACAAATGACTCAAATTTATCTTTCTTTATGGCAAAGCAGTACGCTATTGTACATAAATGCCACAAATTTTCTTTCTCCATGATGGACATACAGGCTGCTTCCAAGATTTAGCTGTTTTGAATGGTGCTGCTATAAACACAGATATGCATGTGAAGATACCTTGAAGAGGAATAGCTGGATCCAGTGGAAGTTCTATTTTTAGTGTGTTTGGGGAGGTTGGGGTAGGTGAGACAGGGTTTCCATATGGAGTCCAGGCTGGCCCTGAATTCACTATGCAGCCCAGGCTGGCCCTGAACTTGCAACAATCCTCCTTCCTGACCTAGTCTCCCAAATGCTGGAATTACAAGCATGCACCACAACACCTATCTTATTTTTAGCTTTTTGAGAATCTCCATACTGATTTCCATAGTGGTTGTACTGGTTTACATTCGCATCATCAATATACATGAGTTCGTTTTTCTCAGCAGCCTCCCTAGCATTTGTAATTATTTGATTTCTTGATGATGGCCATTCTTTCTGGAGTAAGAAGGAATCTCAATGTTGTTTTAATTTGCATTTCTTTAATGACCAGAGATGGTGAATATTTTTTCCTGTATTTATTGGCCATTAGTAGTTCTTCTGAGAAGTGTGTATTCATTTCAGTTGTCCACTTTTGTACTGTGCATTTTATTTCCAGGGGTGTAACTTTTTTTGAGTTCTTTATATATTCTAGATATTAGTCCTTTGTCCTAGGATTAGCTGAGAGAAAATTTTTCCCATTCACTTGGTTGCCTTTTCTGCTATGCAGATGATTTTTAATTTGATACTAACCTGTTTGTTGATTCTTGATTCTATTTCTTGTGCGTTTAGGTTTCTGTTCAGAAAGTCCCAGACTTGATTTTTCTAAATTGTGGCAAGGAAGTTAGATTTTCAACATCATTGACTATAGGTCATAATTGATTGAGTTCAGGCTTCAAGTAACTGACCTACTAGAATATTAACACTAGTCCTAGGTGCTCAAGACACTATATACAAACTCCAAGCCCTGAGTGAATAAGCCCTTATTAACAAATTCAACCTGATTTGACCTTACTTTTTTTTTCTTCTATGGTCTCATACCCATACAATTTGCCTTCTTCAACTTCCAAACTCTGACAAAGAGAAACTAATAAGATTTTAGAAGTTTTCCATTGTATAAGATCAGCCTGGCTAAATCTGAGTCTCATACTTTTTTTTTTTTTTTTTTGTACTGGGGATTGAACCCAGGGATCCTCTACCAATGACCTATATCCCTGGCTCTTTTTATTTTTTGATACAGGGTGTCACTCATTTCCCCAGGCTGGCCCCAACTTTTGACACCCCTGCTTTAGCCTCCCAAGTAGTTGAAAGGACAAGTGTATGCCACCATGCCCATCTTAGACTAATGATTATCATTCTGAAGGAAATTAGTGGTGATAGTGGCTGATTCTAGGAAGAAAAAGCTGTGAGGTAGCTACCCTAGACCCAGGGAGTGAAGGGTTGATTCCCAAAGCTTGGCATGGTGGTGCAGGTCGGGAAACCTGGTACCACAGCAGGCTGAAGAAGGAGGAATGCAAATCTGAGCCCACCTGGAGCAACTTAGCAATTTCGTGAGATCCTATCTCAAAAACAAAGTGGGAGTGTGATGCTGGAAATGTAGCTCAGTGCAAAGACTCTGGTTCAATACTCACTTCAGTCAATCAATCAATTAATCAATCAAATAGTATATGGCTGATTTTCTCAGAAAGAGAAGGAAGGCTGCCTGTGCTGGAAAGGGAAGGCCAAGGGATGCGGAGATTCAAAGTTCCCACTACATTTCTGTCTGGCCAAATGCCACTATTCCAACACATGAGAGC
This sequence comes from Hystrix cristata, assembly GCA_004026905.1. NCBI lineage: Eukaryota > Metazoa > Chordata > Mammalia > Rodentia > Hystricidae > Hystrix > Hystrix cristata. Next base: position 29,716 of record PVJO010001675.1, on the reverse strand, counting down.
CTTCTCCTTCCTTCGAGTTCTTTTACTTTGGTTTAAAATATCTGGGCTGTTTAGCTGCTTATCAGATTTTCACCTCTTACACTCAAGCCACGGGCTAGATGCCTACACTCACCTTCCCCAAATTCAAGAACTGAGTAGTAACTTCAAAGCTTCCAGAGACTTGATTTTTCCATATGTAACCTCAGTTAGATATTCGGTTTCTCTTTTTCCTCTTTGTATATTCTGTAGGGTCATCAAAAGAAGGCAGAGGATGCCATCTTCTTTATAGTCACTATTGTTGCCATAGTGATAAGTGCCCGGTTATTTGATTGCACAACACCTTGCTCCTTAGACTGGTGATAATTTGAGCAGTCATCATGTCACTGCATATCTCGGATTACCCGTATCCCATCACCTCCCCACTAGAGTGTTATCTGTATCCTTAAATATGTGAAACAATCCCAGAATCCCATGTGAGAGTCAGTTCCTGAGGCTACCTCCAGTAACAATCACTGTATCATTCTTAACACACTATAGTGAAGGAGCCATGAAAATATTGTTTAATTTTCTGTCCCAAAAGGAAATAGAGTGTGTGCCAATTAAAATTAGGATACTCACTGAAGGTTGCAATACAAGAGGTACGGAACCCATAAGGGATAGCAAACTACTACAGGGTAAGAAATAACCTAGCCAGGTATGGTGATGCATACCTCTAATCACAGCACTCTGGGAGGCTGAAGCAAGAGGATTGTAAATTTGAGCCCAGTCTGGGCAATGTAATGATTTTGTGAGACCCTGTCTCAAAAAAAAAAAAAAAAAAAAAAAGAAAGTGCAAAGCCCATGGGGCCCTATTACTGCCCTTCCCCCAGAAATCTGTTACTACTCCTAGATCTGAAAGAGTAAGAAGGTGGATGTACAGCGGAAGTAGGAGATAGCTGGGTAAAATGGGTTACTTGAAATGAGCTGTAATATCTGGTTGAGAGAATCAGACAGCTCATGATAATATCATAGGTAAGTAGCAAGGGAGCAAAGGGTAACAAGTAACTCAACTTTTCCTTCCTTCTCCACTGCAGAGGTATCCCTTTGAGAGAAACTAATCAGAAGCCAGGGTACCAGAGAATCCATAGTTGTCTCTTGTGACATAGTTCAAGAGAAAGTGGAGAAGAAACAGAAGTTAACCAGTACAATATTGACTATTCCCAACTCAGTATCTCCAAACCCAATCTCTCTCATCAGCCAGACGTTTATATCCAGTTGCCTGTTAAACATCCCATCTTAATGTTTATTAAACATATCAAATGTAACTTGTTTAAAGGGAAAGCTGTTGCTTTGTCCTCCTTCTGTCACCTATATTTCTCCCTTTCCTTTCTTTCCATCTTAGTATGTGCCAACACCTGCCCCCCCCCAATTTTCCAGTCCAAAAATCTAGGAAAAATTTGTTTCTTTTTATCTTTTATATACATTCAACTCATCAAATCCTTTCAAATAGATCACAAATCAGAACACTTCTACTAACTTCACAACTACCATTGTATTTCAAGTTATAGTTGTCACCATACTGGACAATTACAGTAACCTTTCAGCTTGATTCCATGCTTCTGTTCTTGCTCTCCTGTACTTGATCACCCATCTAGAACCAGAATGAGGTTTTAAAAATGTACATTAGATAATTATTACTAGCCTTCCCAGTAGTGTCCCATTAAATTTAGTTACAAAATCCAAACTCTTCAGCTTGGCCTACAAGGCCCTTGTGTTACTCTGCTTTTCCTCGCTGTGACTGAGTATCTGAGAAAAAGTTTATTTTGGTTCACAGTTTGGCTGACTCCAGGATCTTCTCTGATATAACTACCACATCGAAGTGATACATACCCTCACCATTCTCTACTTATCTTGTTTTAATTTTCTTCACTGTTTGAAAGTATATTACCTACTGATTCATTTATTCTCCTTCTTACCTGCTAGAATATTAACTACCATACCGACAGGACTACGTCTCTCATACCTTTTTTTTTTTTGAACCATAGTACCTTTAAATTCTCCTACATCAAGTAAATTCAGTATCAATAATATTTCTCAAATCTGTCTCATTTCTATGATATTTTCCTGACTCAGAACTTCTTGCATGGCTTATTAATACTCCTTAATTGCTAAGGAGCTGATTTTTTTTTCTCTCAAATATGTATGTTGAAACTTTAATACACTGTTATGGTGTTTGGGGGAAGGTTTATGGCTGGTAATAGGTCAAGAGGATGGAGCCAATATAAATGGAGTTAGCATCCATATAGAAGGCCAGAGAAGATACAAAAAGAAGTCTCCGACTCAGAAGTGCACCCTCGCTAGGACTCAACCTTGGAATTTTGATCTATGACTCTCACCTCCTGAATGGTGAGAAGTACATTTCTATTGTTTGTAAGTCACCCAATCTATGGCGCTCTGTTATAGTATCTAAATGATGTCTAATTCATCCTAAAAAGTGTTGATGGAGTGTCTTCCTAAAGCTTTAGCCAACCAGCATTATATCTGTCTGACCTTAATCATCATAAGATCTTTAACGTTGTTGAGCACAGCATGGTGGTGCATTCAGGAAGCTGAGGCAGGAGAACTGCTGTGAGTTTTAGGCCAGCCTGAACTACATAGTGAGAACCTGTTTGAAAACAAAACAGAACAAAACAGACAAAAACAACATCAACCAAAACAAAACATCCACAACAAAAAAAGATCTTTACCTCTTGTATCCTCATGTCTTGCATCTCAAATACACTATGCACATTCTTTTTTTCATAAATTTTTATTTTTTGTGGTGCTGAAGATTGAACCCAGGACTTCCTGTGTGCTAAGCAGCAGTCTGCCACTGAGTTACATCACCAGCTCTTTTTTACATTTCACTTTAAAACAGGATCTCATTAAGTTGCCCAAGCTGGCCTCAAACTTGCAATTCTCCTGTCTCAGCCTCCAGAGTAGTGGGAATTATAGGCATGCATCACTGTGCTTGGCAACTGTGCGCATTTTTATCTCCATGTTGCTTATACTATGCCTCTATCTCGGAATTCTTTGGTTTCCTTAATATTTTCATCCTTTAAAGAAGTATTCCTTAATTGACCCACCACATTTAATTATTCTTGCAGTTCAATACACATGGATAACTCCTCACTCCTACCTTGAATTAGTTGCCAATAAGCCTGTCTTTGATACTGTCTTCAAAATATTTTGAAACCTAGAATTACATCTTGTTCACCCTTGATTTTTCCAGATTTCTTAGCATAATACAGGGCAATATATGTAATAGGTATAAACAATTGTTTTGATAAAATTACAAATACAAATTAACAATTTTGCTTTATGTTAAGGGTATCTACTTGATTTCTATTAACAAACTCAAGAGTATTTCTGCAAATTTCATCCTGATTCCCCCAAAATGAAGAAATCATCTCAAACCTCCAAATAGCTCCTTATCTTTTAGATTATTTTCAAAATTACTCATTAAAGATTTACACCTCTTCAATTGTCATGCCACTGCATCTCAATTTTTCAAAGGTGCAATTACCAGATTTACCCCTGATTCTTCATGGCTATGAGACTCATCCTAATGCATAGGTATGTATGGGCTTAGTAATTTTGGTAAAAACTGTCAGAAATGATAATCATTAAATCCAAAGAAACTAAGAACGATTTAGTAGCAGATCATCTCTCTTACAGTTAAAAGTCTTAGTAAGATGTAGTATTTTTCAAAATAAACTATAGTCTACTAATAAACAGGTCTTGTTATTTTTAGGATAACTAGTTCTTATACTTCCGTATACAGCTTTAAACTGGTGTACACTGAGTGGTTGGACATATTGAGTGATATTTATCTTAATACTACTAACATAGACTTCTAAAATTTCTTTTTTTTTTTTGGTGCTGGGGATCAAACTCAGGGCCTCATGCTTGTGAGGCAAGCACTCTAACCACTGAGCTAAATTCCCAGCCCCAAAATTTCTTGAAGGAGAGCTTGCTGTGCAAGGGTTTTAGGTGGTTCCCATTGAGTTTTAAAATGTGAATAATCATGTTGGGGATGTCCAGCCTGAATACTATTAGAAAGAGGTAAATGACAGGAATTTATACATGTATTTCAAATTTTGACCATTATAATTTGTAATAATTGTGTCCCATATGTAAAGATACACTAAAAGTGAATTTTAATCCTCTCTAGAGTGTTCAAAGAGGATTGCAATGCACTATCAATGTAGTCGAAGGCATTCTCCCCCAATATTAGATGTCAATATTTTGAATAGGAAACCTCTTTCATTAAGAACCTGTAGTGATCGCAAAGAGAAAGACAGACCAAAGTCAGCACAGCAGGGGACAGATCTTCCAGGGCCAGAGCAATGCAACGGATGGTATTCGCTTCATCAGCACAAGATGGTAGCCATGTTTTCTACATGCCATAAGCAATTAACTAATAAATAGGGATTCAAACAGCTATAATTCATTTTGCACAGATGACAAGGGTCTTATAGAGATATGGTAAATAAATCATCATTCTATTCTTCATTTCAATAATTCTTAGTATTAAAAGTGAATTTAGTGCTTTTGAGTAGTTATTGAGCAGAAATAATTAGAAAATAATCATTTATGCTCTTATAAGCTGTGCAATATTATTAGAGAATTCATGTTTGATGCTATAAAAATTCCTCCAATTCCCTGAAATTGTTGATGTTTTGCAAAGATTATGATTTCCAGTATAATTTTGGTTAGGTCAGTAAAGCTAATCTGATGTAAGATATGGGTGTGAAAATACCAACACAAGAACAAACTTCTAAAACAAACCACACAGGGGCTGGGGATTTAGTTCAGTGAGTAGAGTGCTTGCCTAGCAAGCAGCAAGGCCGAGTTCAATCCCCAGTACCAAAAATAAAGAAAGAAAAAAGAAAACAACCCTCCACGCACACACATACACACATAAAAGAGGGCTGAAGGGAAGTCGCTCGGCTGTACAGAATTTGCCTACTATATATACGCAGGGCCCTGGGTTCAGTCGTGGGCATTGTGAAAATAAGTAAATAAACCCAAGAGTGCAAGAGCCCATTTACAGCCCATACAGGAGGTAGAGAAAGAGGTCAGTAATGAGGAGAATAACACAGGAGAGAGGTAAAATTATGTAGGAATGTGTTGAGAGATAGCTGTTCATAATTTGAAAACTACTAACAAAATAGGTACCATGGAAAAGTAAGTACACAAATAAGAAAAAACTGAAAGACATTAGAATCTTAGGATGGGATGTCAGCTCAGCAATGGGAATCTTAGGATGGGATGTCAGCTAGGAAAGTGCTGGACAGGCACGTCCAACAACTTCTGGAATGCAGGAACTGAAAAAAGCAGAGAGTAAAAGGACAGTTTTATTAGCAGTTTTTTGAAGAGGAAAGACGGAGTTAATACAGAAGGCTCTTTTTTTTTTTCCCCCCCAGGTAAAGGGGCACTAGGCTAGTAACCCTGATTTTACTACCAAATAGACCTCCACAGCAGTGATGGAATAGGCTTCCGCCCTAGAGACCCACTCCAGGAGCGGCATGATGGCTCTTTAGAGTTAAGGGAACAGTCGATGGGATGCAAATTATGATGGCTTTTTTGTGATATAAACACTATGCTGAGACCACCAAACGGTATTTAAATTGAGTCAGTGCTGCTTAGAATTTTTACTTTAATTTCTTTAATGATTTGGGGAATAAATTAGTGCTATCCCCTTTTGAAATATAAGGAAAATTCATAAAATAATGAAAATAATTAAAATACATAAAATGTGTTTATATTTCTAGTCTCTCCACTTATGAAACTATTCTCATCCGTTAAAAGACTGTTGCTAAAAGGGGTATTTTCTTCCCATTCAGAAATTTTATCACTAATCCAGCATATTCAGGTACTCTGAATTTGGCCTTGATACTTTTGTCTCATGTTAACAAATACATTTCATTCTCACTGATTTTACTCCTTCCTAAATAAAATGTTTGTTTACATTAATACTGACTAAATTACAGCCTGCTTTCTTTTGCTCAAGTCAGTCACCACACAATAAGAGGCTTGCCAATTCCAATGATGTGTAAAGCACTGTCTTATTATTTTACATCTTAGTAAGGAATTCTAGGACCTGAGTGGAAGCCATAACAACAAAAAGTGATAAATACAAACCAAGAGAGATGGTTTTACATAACAAATAGCCTTTAAAAAAATCATAATATGAAATTTTTTTGTTGTTGTTGTTCTGGGGATCAAACTCAGGGCCTTGTGCTTGCAAGGCAAGCACCCTAACCACTGAGCTAAATCCGCAGCCCCCCATAATATAAAATTTAAATTAACCATATCTGAGAAAAAAATTATTCAAGAACAATAATAATCATTTCACTTACACTTTTGAGAAAACATAAAGCCATTTAATACTTAATATTTTTAGTTACTGAATCACTGTTCTATAAAAAAAGGAAAAAACTCATTAAGAAGGCAGCGTTGGCTAGGAATTTAGCTCAGTGGTTAGAGTGCTTGCCTCACAAGCACAAGGTCCTGAGTTCAATCCCCAGCACCAAAAAAAAAAAAAAAGAAAAAAAGAAAAGAAAAGAAAGACAGCCTCACATCACCTGGTAGCCTATTAGAAATGCAGATCCTCAGGCCCCAGCCCAGACTGATTCAGAGTCTAGAAGATCCCCACAGTTTCACAGGCACACCAGACTGTGAGAAGTACTGTGGCAGCCTGTGACTATTGTCCATAACTTTGTATGCCTAAATTTTCCTACAGAGGGAACCAGGGTCACAACTCCACGCAGGCTTGAATTACTAGATAATCATTTGCTGTGTGACCTTGAACAAAATCCTTCACTTCCCTGAACCTTGTTTTTTTCTTTAATCTGTAAAATGGGCATTATAAGAATAGTAACCCAGGTCTGTTTGGGGATTATTCAATAAATGCTCTTTTCATTCTTCAAAGGAAAAAAAAATGACCTTAATGAATACCATATTCTCACTTCATGCTTCTATGTTATCTAGCAGAGCTCCTTCTTGTAGTCAACATTGTTAGAATAAGATTTGGGTACCAGAGGTTGAAAAGCAAAATGAGAATCCAGCTAATGCCTAACACATTCCTGAAATTTACACCTCAAATGTGAGGTTATTTTTTTACATTAGCTAGTCAATGACAGCCATATTCACAATGAAACAGTCATCATGGCATTATTAATGAACTGTTCTATCACTCTCTGCTTTAAGTCTTCAATACTTACCACAGTACCACGGATAGCTGTTCTTTTGTATGTTTTGTTTATGTTTGTTTGTTTTGCTTTGTTTTCTCTTGAGACAGGGTCTCACTATGCAGTTTGGGCTGTCCTTGGACTAGTTCACCATGTAGCCCAGACTGGCCTCAAACTGACAGCGATCCTCCTGCTCCCTCCTCCCAACTGCTGGGATTACGAGCATGCGCCACCATGCCCGAGCCATGGAGAGTTGTTGAGCAAATTATTTTTAATTAGAGTATATTACTTATATAGAGGAGTGGGTTTCATTTTGACATATTCATACACACACATTATATACGCTGGCCATTCTGCTCTCTATCCCACTCTTCCTTTCATTCCCAGAGGGCAGCCATGTGATATATACTTGTTGAATGAACAAACAGATAAATAAATGGAAAAAGTATTTACCAAATCTTTGACACCTGTAACTGTTTAAAATTCATTCAAAGCCAAAAGTCACAAAAAGAAAGTATTTTACTTGTTAGGAATGTTCACTAGCTCTTATTTCCCACACTCCCACATTCAAGACTTTTAATTTATAATGAAAAATATCCTGCATTTACTGATTATACGTGCTTCAGAAAGCAATGAGGTTCTATGCCATACCTTCTAGACAGATGATGTAGCAGAGATTTCAAGCTTCTCCAGAAGAATTTCAAGCTTTTGGAAGGTTAAGAAAGAAAATACAAAATATTATTCTTCTCTAATAGTTGATTAGCACCTCTGAGAGTTGAGAAAATAAATTCATGGCTGTGACAGGCTACTAGTTGCTTTCTAATGCCTGCGCCTCTGTTCTACACGAACAAAATCTCACATTTTAGGTAAATACTCTGTTCACCCATTTAAATAACTACAATTGTCAGCTTCATTTGCAGCTGAATTTATGGCTACTTTATTTAGTTTTGGCAAGTGGGCAAAGAGAGTGAACACTGATATATTAGGAACGTCTTATTTTCCTTTCGCTCTTCCTGAAACATGACATAAGTACCAAATTCTAATGAGCACCTTGGACCAGGAGAATGAGGACCATTTTAGGATGGTAAAGTACTGAGCCGGAAAGAAAGCCCCTGCAACATTTATAACTTCATGGAGCTGATATAGCAGCATCACACTCCCTTAATCTTCAATTAATCAACATGAAAAAAAGAAACTTGTTTGAACCACTCTTACTTACGACTCCCTGATACTTCGCAAAAACAATGATTAGCGGTGTCCTGGCTTATATCTAGATGTCCCCCCCAAAGCCTCGTGTGTTTATAGGTGGGGCTTTGGGGAAGTGATTGGCTCAGCACTGGATGGATTTATAGCTGGGCGTGATGTCGGCAGGTGAAGCCTGATGGGAGGAGATGCGTATCTCATCCTCCCTCCATCCTGCCCTGCTTCTCGCTGCCACATCATGCACTCTTGCTCCTGTGCCAGGCCCTCTGCCCTCTCACACTGCCTTGGAGCCAGCTGACTATGGACTGAAGCTGCTACAAACTGTGAGCTAAACTAAACCTCTCCTCCTTTAACTTGTGGGTGTCGGTTTTTTTGTCCCAGCAATGAGAAAGTAACTAAGACAAGTAGCATATTTATAAACGTTACTGAAAGGATATATAACCTGCTACCGAAAGAGTCTGTTGCCCTTGCGATACTTGGTTTACCTGAAGACCTTTTCTTATAAGCACTCCTTTAAAGAGTGGAGGACTGCAACACAGACTTTTCTAGCATTCCATGATATTCCATACTGTACACAACTGCTTTAGTTCAAATTTCAATTTCTCTTTGTCTTTGAGGGCCCCCTCCTGCACTCATACGGCATCCGGGACTATCTCTTATGCCATTTCACAGCACATTTTAATTGGCCGTTTACTTCTCCCTCTGCCTTACCATCCAATATACCCGTAGTGGATAAGAAGCTTATTAGCCAAGTATGAAGTGCTCATTAAACAACCAAACAGGCTTGCGAATGTTTTATCTGTGCACTGATTTTCTTCACGTAACTACTCCAGGAGCGGCAGATTTGAGGCAGGTTCTATTACAATTGCAGCAGACTAACAGGCTGGTGATACTGCAGTGCCATTGAAACCACTTGCAAAACTGGTAGTGTATTGGCAGTGGTTCTAAAAGTGTGGTTTCTCGACCAGTGTCAGGAGCATTATAATTTCAGTGGGACTGATTAAGGGGCTAAATAAAATGATGACCTCTAACGATGTTACAAAATCACAGAGAGGCAGGGTGATACACAGTATTTAAGAATATAAGCTTTGAAGTAAGAGGGCTTAAAATCTAAATTCCAGTTTTACTATTTATTATCAGGGTGAGCATTTCCACTTCATAGAAGTGTTATCAAGATTAAATGACCTGATAATTAAATCATTAGTAGATATATTCTATTTTAAAGTGCCAAATCCTTAACATTTGATACACATGAAATGCTTGCTAATTAATAGCCATACGTGGATACTATGCTACTAGGAGTTCAGTATAGAACTCAATGCTACATTTATTTCATTTTCCTGTCTAGTACATGGTAGAGGGTTTCCTGATTTGCACTTCTATTAATCTTTTATCGATAATAGGTTACATAATGCACTGGCTGAAGTGGTAAGATTTGGCAGTAGCCTATAATTACAATTTATTGATGAAAATCAATGACCCATTGTAGGGTTTCCCTTGTAAAACAAATGCACATTGACTGTGCACAGCAGTATTTTTGTCCTAATGCCTAAATTTTGTTTGCAAAAACAGGCTATACCATAAAGAAACCTTAAGGTCTGTGTTTCAGACCTTAAATTTTAAGCACACACTCATGTATCAACTGTAAATTTTATACTTTCTTCTGGAAATTTTGCATTCATTTTCACAATGAAAATAGAAATTATTTTCATAAAATAAAGTCTATCACAGAATTTTCACTTCTATTCCCCAAAGATTCAGAAGAATCATGCTCAGTAAAGTAGCACTGTAAATTTCATCTCAAACATTCTGAGTAGATATCAGTCATTTAGTACTAACACATTTTTTCAGTGAGATGAAAAAGAAAAATGGAAAACTTAGTTATGATCAAAAGATAAAGCAAATGCTTAAAGTTTAAAAATTATTATAGTAAAAGACACGTTGCCACTAAACCTCTCTCAAAATAGCCCTTCTTGCTTTGAACACATTTACTCCATTCTTCTTGCCACTTTCTGAAGCAGTTCTGGGTGTTCTCTTTCACAGGCTTCTTTATGAATGTGATCAAAAACAGTGAATTCTGCTGCTCAGCACCATTCAGTAGAAATGCAGGCTGCTAAAAACATTATGGTGGTTCTTACCCACTTTATCCTGGCACTTTGCAGCTTTTGGCTTTTCCTCAAAGTCAAAATGACTATGCAAAGTAAACATTCTGGCAGGGCCTGCTGGCACATGCCTGTAATCCCAGCACTGGGGAGGCTGAGGCAGGAGGATCACCATGAGTTCAAGACCAGACCGGGATTCAAGGCCAGCCACCCCCAATTACATAGCGAGACCATGTCTCAAAAAAAAGAAAAAAAAAAAAGTAAACCTTTTCCATCAGTTCAGGACACTGAAGCGGCCAGGACAACAGGACTAAAGACATGAAAGCGGACTTCTAGGAATGCTTTAGAAAGTGCCCAGAACAATGCGATAAGTACCTTGAAGACAAGGGAAGTATTTTGAGGGAGATTAATAGAATAACATGTCTTTTACTCTAATAAATGTTTCAAAATTTTAAATTCACTGTAACTGCTGATCATACCTCATAAAAGAGAACTTTGAAATTTAACCTGACACATGAAGAAATATTTTGTACCTAACTTGTAGTCACTTTTGTGCCTTCCTCTTATCCTTAGACGACAGTGTAGTCCTGCATTTTGGGAATCTAATCGCTCTACAGTAATGAAACTTCTAAAATTCATTCACATGACTTTTCACTAAAATTAGTAAATAAATATGAAGCAGAATTACTTATTTTCAAATTGCCATCATAATTACAAGAGAATTACATTTATTAAAAAATGTAGATTGAACTTTGCTCTAATTGGTTTACACTTAAAGATTCTTTGATCTGAGATAACAGTAATATATATTAACATGTTGCATTTTAAAGTGACACTGCTTTTCATTAATCAAGTGTCTGTATGGCTGATTAATTTGTACAAGGTTTAAATTGCTATGAAAATTTATCATTCATAGCCATGATCTCCATTTACATATATGTTAATTATGGTAAATGTAATCTTTTTCTGAATCCTCTGGGCTGCATACTAAAAAGACAAAGTGACCAGAGTGACTACTTTTTCCATTACAAAGTGAACTCTTACTGCTACTGAGTAAAGTCTGTTGTAGTGGTCAAAGCAAGGCTAAAAAACATCGTAATATTTTCTACTAAAGGCAAGTCCAAATTCTACAGATGCTATTTCCTTTTCAAGTGATTTCTTCATACAGCAGCCATGTTTCTGCAAACTGAATTACCAGTTTATTTACCACAGTGTTTAGTACTATCACCAACTGTTGGCCGATTTGCCTTCTGTTTTGAACCATTCTCTGATAGTAACTGTATTACTAATAAGAACAACATAAGTTTTTACCGTATCTGTGAGCAGAATGACTAGAGCAAGCTAATTTGGAAAGTGTTTGTAATACAATTAAAATTGTTAGAAATAGAAACCTTTGAGGTGACAACCTTATAAAATGACTTGGAAAGACCATAAAAATGTAATATAGGAAAGTCACTCTAACACTCTGTAAGAAAAGATTACATTTATTTTTTGTTTTTGGAAGAAAATGGTACTTAAGGAAGTGGAGTTGTTGATTGTTTTTATTATGTTCTTGCTAAGTATCTTTTAAAGCTACGCAGTCAAGATAAATGTAAATGTCCTCATTTATAATACTAAATGCCTTCTTCCCATTTTTCTCTATGGGTTTTATCCGAAGGACTGCGTAAAGTTGGAAATATAGTTAAGAAGCATGAGTCTGGCGTTGCACATTCCTCTCTTGGTCTTTTCCTCAGGAATGCTTTATATAGATCTTTCTCTAAATTTAGAGCACTCTAACCAAGAACTATTTATTATTTTAAAGAAATGCTTTCATTTATTCCCCAATGGTAATTTTTTCTCTTAAGAATTATTGATTTGGAGGAAATTCTAATATTAGATGTAAAAGTGATACAGTGACTAATGCTTTAGAGTGAATGTGATAGAACTTGCTAGGCAAATGTTATGAAATTTAATTATTCTTATTAAATGGCTATAATTTTATGCTTAAATTGTTAATATTTACATAATATATTCACTTCAAGAGATGCTTCATTTCTTAGTCACGACTTAATAGAATTAAAACACCCATCTTGGAAACCTTGCAAGCATAGCACCTCTGACTACCTGACGAGGCTATTTTTAAAGACATTTATTTGGCAATTTCCTTACAGTCAGCCTAATCACAGGAGAAACAAACTAATATGGCACCTGTTGTGATAGATGGATGTTGTCCCTTCCATCCTCTGATCTCAGACCCTGCAAGACATTTTTCAAAGATGCCTCACTTCCCTTACCATGAAAATGCATCTACCTCTAAGCTGCAAATAGCAAAAGCACAGGGCAGAAGATGAAGAATATATTACCCAACTAAAATTACAGAGAAAATTTTAAGTAGGCAGAATATAATTGCCCAATTTGGAAATTAGCCAGGACACAGGGTTTAACATCATCTTTACTCTTTTGAAAAGTGCCATGGGATTTTTAATAACTGCTGGTGGTCAGGACCTTGGTTTTACCCTCATCCATTAGACGACACCTCCAGCAGTGCGGTGCCCCTCACACCAAGCTGGGGCACCAGTTCAGTACTGACTCAGTGAGAATCACCTAGTGAATCATCTACAGCTCGGCTCGGAACGCCCCGGCTTTCAGATTTTCTCTGGAGAGCTGTTATGAAAGACGAGACCAGGCTCAATGATGCTCAATTTGTGAGATTTCAAGATTTTAAATGGTTAAGATCTCAGAACTGAGTTTTATTTTCCAATTTTAACTAAAAGATTTTTCAGGATTCTATTCATATTTTTGGGTCAAAGTTATAATCTTCGTGATTAAACTCTACATCAGATGCATTTCCCCTTGGAGAAAATAACAAGAGTATACACACATAAATATATCTTCAAGAAGCAGATGGCTTCATTTGTAATATACTGATTCTCTGAAAATGGAAAAGTGTTACCTCCATCTCCATCCATGTAAGCTATATAACCAAATAACCTCAACTGGATCATTTTGGGGGGGGGGGATTTTTTAAGAACCTAGGAACAAATACTTTAAAAAGCCAATGCAAATTTTGAAGGAAGACTTCATTAGCCAAGTAAAATGAAACTTTCATTAAAGAAGGTCTTTATCCCAGCTCTATTAGAAAACATTTATCATTTACAAAAAAAAAAAAAAAAAAAAATATATATATATATATATATATATATATATATAGTTTGTTCTGAGAATAACTGAAACAGAATAAATACTTTTCGATAAAATCCAGGAACATTTGAAAGCAAATGGCAAAATACTAGGTTTGTTGGCGTCTATGCTTCTCTTTACTAATTTTCTTCATTCATGTTAATGTCTGTGAAATTTACACAGTTATTTTTTAGAAAAAAAGGGACCTTACGATTTTTAGAAAACTCGCTCTTTAAAATGATTTCAGAAATTCTTTTCTGGCTGCTAAAAGTATCAGTATTCTGGAATTGAGAAGCTGTTTCTGAAAGTGTTTCTTGAGGTGTTACTTCTGGAAATGACATTGAGTAAATCCTGTTGCTGGCCTGTGAGAAAAGATAGAGTTGGGAAACAGAAAAGACTGAGACACTATAGCTGAGCCTGCAGAATAGATTCCAACAAATCCTCTGTTTTCTCTCACTCTTGCTTCTACTAAGGTCTCTCAGATTACAGACACACACACACACACACACACACACACACACACACACACACACACTTCTATTTCCTGTTTTTCTTTTCTGATCTCTTCAGTTTCCAAATTTCTCTATTATCTACTTTTCTTTTTAAATATAAACTGTTAGTCTATCCATGTTAAACAGAGAATCTTTCTCATGTTATAGAATCTATTTCCCAGAACTTTCCTATGTTACTCTCCTGTGACTTTTTTACTTCCTCCTACTAAATTAATAACTCAAATACTGAATAGCTGAAGATCTAGGGTGAAGAAACTATTTCAAGAAACTTAAGTCTGACTTGGTGTTGCTGTGATATAGTTAATACACTTCCACAAGTGCCTAGTTTGCTATCTAATGAGAAAATCAGTCACTTATTTCCCATTAATTATGAACATGAAAATCATCGGTGATGGATATACTTCTCTTATTAAATTGAAAATCTAAGTATCAGGGTAGATCAAATAGCTCCTCTATAATCTATAAAATGGTTTTTGCAAACTATGGGCTGCTCTGGCTTTGACCTAACATTTAATGTTGTGATGACCACAACTTCCTATAGAGTTGAGTTAGAAACAGAAATTGTCATTTAATTTCCAATCAAGTAAAATACTAAATTATATGGTGAATTTTTCCAACTAAGTATCTTTTTTATTTAGTACCTGTTTTATTTAGTACCTTTACACATTTTTCATACATAATAAAACTGTTTCGGATTTCATTACATTTTTGTTTCTAATGTTATTTTCATTCTCCCTGAATATCACTTTCTACACCGTTTCTCTCCCTAATGTTCTCTTTACTTCCCAAGTTCAAGTATACTTTCTTTTCTAAAAGGAATTTTGGGTAAATGTGATTTCCTACCCACCCCCAAAGAAAAGAGAAAGGGAAAGAAAAACAAAATCTTTTTTTGAAGGAATCAGGTTGGAATATATTGATATTTCAGCTAACAAGCACTGGACTCCATTTTTATCCATGATTACTGTATGTGTTCACACAAAAGAATATATTTGCCTTCCTAATATTTTATCAGTAAGGGTCATTCCTAAATATTGGGAATTAGAAAATTCATAAAGGACAATCATGGATGCTGAATTTGCTACATTTCCCCAATTATTGTTAACTGAAATTTGCATGCCTCTCCAATGTGTTTTCCCTTATTAAAGGATCAATTCCTTGCCAGTGCACCTCAAACAAATGATTGTAACAAGATATAGAGGATTTTGATAGTCACTACTCAGCCTTTTAGGTTATAAAAATAAACTTCATTACAGAGAAGAGGAAAAGAAAAATATGATTTCCTACAGCCAATGTGTGATCAAAATATTTTCCTCAGTAAAATTTTTCTGGTCCTGGAACCAAGTCAGCAGAATTTTATATGAATTCCTAATGAGAGCCAGCCACACTGTGGCATGCCTATAGTCCTAGCATTCTGGGAGGCTGAGGCAGAACGGTCACAAGTTCAAGCCCAGTGTAAGCAACTGTGTGACTTAGAGAGACCTTATCTATAAATAAATAAATAAATAAACCAATAGCTGGGGATGTAACTCAGTACAAAGGCCCCAGTACTGAAAAAGAAAAAAAAGAAATTCCTAATCACAATCCCTGAAAGATTACTTATAATTTTTAAGTAAATCACTGAATATACATGTATATATGTTAGTTATTCAAAGTATACATTAAAGGAGTTGAGGATTTAGCTCAAGTGGTAGAGCACTTGCCTAGCAAGAGCAAGACCCTGAGTTCTACCCCCAGGAGCCCCCCCAAAAAGTACCTATTAAAGACATCACAAAATTGTTTTTAAAATGAAAACAAGAAATGAATAGCAAAATAACATTTGGAAGATTGAGGTATAAATTAACAAATGGCAACACTCAGTGGTTTGAATGGTGGTCCAAAAGTTATGAGCACGTCAAATCACCAGAAGCACGAATGCTACCTAATTGGGAAAGGGTGTTTGCAAATGTAATGAAAGGAATGATCTCAAGATGAGGGTCATTCTGAATTATGTGAGTAGATTCTAAATTCAATGGCAGTGTCCTTATAAGGGATACACAAAGAGAGACACAAGACAAAAGAGGGGGGAAATTGGGCATGGTGGTACACACCTGTAATCCCAGCACTCAGGAGGATGAGGCAGGAGGGTCACCGTGAGTTCAAGGCGAGTCTGAACTGCATAGCGCGACTCTGTCTCAAAAAAAAAAAAGAAGAGAGAGCAATGTGAAGACAAGCAGACTGAAGAGATGTGGCCACAAACCAAGGATTGCAGGCAGCCACAAAAACACTAGATGAGAGGCACGGAGGGGATCCTCTCCCTGGAGTCCTTGGGTAAACACAGCAACACCTTGATTTCAGGCTTCTGGTCCCCGGAACTGTGGGAGAATGGATTTCTATTGTTTTAAGCCACCAGGTTTGCAGTAATTTGTCACAGCGGTCTTGGGAAATTAATATACTGATAAAATCTGCACTGAGATACACATTCATCATGGTACTACTGATAATTGCATGGGGAAAAAGCTCAAAACATCCCACGAGAAAGTGACAGTAAGAAAAGTTTATTTCTTATATTTTATATAATGTTATCAGAGTCTAGTGGATCAGGCATTCTAACTCTTCCACTAGAGCTAACATCTAAAAGTAAAAGCTAGTTACCTACCTCTACTTTTTTCTAAGTATATGAGTGAACCATATAATTAAACCTCGTAGACTTGGACAATTGTCCCAAAGACCTCAAGGTGAAAAAGAGATGACATATTTCAAAAACTAAAAGCAAATAAAGAACCAAAAAATTCCATGCGTCTGTAGTGTAGAGTGAGAGGAACAGGGTACCTACAAAGGGCCGCATAATGCAGGACGTTAGAGTGGCCTACACTCGTTTGGTGAAGAGAGCGGAAATGACCCACCCCGGACACTGTTCCTCTCTTGTTGATTTTTATACCCTCACATCCTAAAACTGTTCTTGGGATGAAGTTGACACTGCTACATAGTTTTAATGGGTAAGTTAATTTTACAAATAAGGTTTCAGATATTTAAAGTTACTAGACAACAAGCTATCTGCATCTTCAATTCCTTATTTGGTTTGGGTCTTTCTAAAACACGCTAAGTTACATACATTCCTTTTTTTGTTCTATCTTGGCAAGAAGGACTAAACGCTGAGTATGTGCCAAACGAATGAATGAAACACTTAATGGTATTTCAGAATGAAGGACAGTAACTACAGAAGGATCTGCTACCAGCGGAGGGCTGAAAAGTCCCAAGTGATTTAGTTACTACTGGCCTTGGTGATACCTTCTGCGAGCCACTGATCCTAATCAAATGAGTTGCGGCTGTAAGGACAGAGTTTCCCTGGATCGTTCTCCAGACTCGGCTTCCTAGTATAGCTCTGCCAAATTTAGGGTCTGCTGCTCCATCTCTAATTATTAAACTAAGACTTCTTACAAATGACAAACTAATTACAACCACAAAAATGCTCTTAAGGCATTCTACTAGGTAATAGTAGCAATCAATGAAATAAGGTTTTTTCTTGGCAGTACTAGGGATGTTTTTTGGTAGTACCCAAGGCCTTAAGCATGGTTAGCAAGTGCTCTACGCCAAGGTATACTCTCAGCCCTTTATTAAAATTTTATTTTCAGACCGGGGTCTCTGTAAGTTGCCCAGGCTGTCTTTGAACTTGGCAATCTTCCCGACTCAGCCTCTTGAGTAGCTGGGATTACAAATAATGCTATCAGTTTAAATTTGTATTTTAATATCATATTTTATTTAAAATTTTCATTAATCGGTTTTCAATTTGTCAAATTCAATGTAATAATGCTATGACAGAAAAATTGAGAATTTCTCTTTTTCTCACTGAAAGAAAATTAGTTTTTATAATCATAGAAGTATAGCACTCACAGAAGCAATTGTTAAATTTGTAGTCAGTAATATTTCTATAATTTATAATTGTTGAAGTTCACTTCAGTTGCAAGCTAACTCAGGGTTTTATATTTTAATATTATTACTATAAAAGCTCTAAGAAAAAGATAAGTATATGTCAGGAAGGTATTATATGAATGTGTGTGCACAGACAAATATATGCTTAAAGAAACACTAAGTAGTACACAACCTCAGTTTCTCAATATATAGTACCAAACAATCCACTCCCAATTGCTAGAAAATGCTATCCTTTTGAAGATATAATATTTATTAGAATAAAGACAGTTCATACAAGAACACCAAGTATTTATCCCCATATATCTTGAGAATGATATTCAAAGTTGGGCTCGAGCTTTAAGATCATAACAGTGTAAGTTCCAGAGCTGAACAAAAGGAGAAAAACAAACAAACAAACAAGCAAAAAACAACCACAGAATTTCCCAGAGGTGGTTTAGGAAAAAAAAAAAAGATAAAATGGGAGAAATGAAGGACTTCAAGAAAAAGAACGAAGATTCAAGGACGGGCAAATCTCTTTACTTAGCTTTTCAAAAGGTTTGTGATACCCAGCTTTTGTGTAAATGGACGTGACGGCTCTGGGCCGAAGGCAACTGACAGCTGAATCTAGGCCCCCTGGCGGGTGTCGCCCTGGAATTGCCATTGTTGCGGGCAGCTTCTTCAGACTGACCCAGGAGAAACATTATCTCAAGAGGACTCTAACAGCCACCCCCAAGCAGCCTAGGAGCTATGAGCAAGCAACTTGGTCTCCCTCTCGAGCAGTAATTACAGCGGTAAGGCGAACAAGGAGTGTTAACTGAGTTGAGTTTAAGTCTCTCTCCAATCCCCAACTTAAAAAATAAAATAAAAAAATTCAAGTGTCCAAAGATTTTTTTCCCAAGCAAAAATGTCAGAAAGCTTCCCTCATCTTTTGTTAGTTGGAAAAATAAATAGATCTCTGAGTCCTCCTTCGGAAGTGCTTCACTGAAGAGTATATTGTAGGTAAATGCTTGAGACTTCCTTTTTTTTTTCTAATGTGTTTACTTAAAGGACTATTTCCGTCGAGTCCAGTTACTAGTAGTTTCAGCTAAAATTTCTGCTAAAATCTGGGCGTACTGGTGATGTAATATTAAAACAACAAAATAAAACAAAACACAAACAAACAAACAAAAAATCACCAAATCCCTAGTGTTTCGTAGTCTCGTAGTTACACTGGCCGGTTAACAGAGACATCTGACCCGACTGTTCCCAGCACGGCCCGGCCCACACCCTGGTTCTGCTTCTCTCCAGGAACCTGCCCTGCAGCATGGCGCCTGGAAGGTGAGTCATTTATTTTTCTTCCTCTAAATCACTATATACATTCTGCCCATACTCTAAGAGTAAGAAAGGCGCTGCTATAACTAGACTAGTTAGTTGAAAAGCTTCTTAAAAAGTTGATAACCCTAACAAGAGGCTATGGTTATAACCACAATTCAACCACATTTTAACTTCATACCTCACTGGCACCAGTCTGCGGCTCAGCTCCGAAGCCATGTTTTTTCCGGAGGCGTAACTTCCGGTGCAGAAAGGAACCAATCAGAGAAGGGAATAGAAGCCGTTGGGCTCTTTCTAAAGGAGTGGGTCCATTGGACGATGTTGCTGATCGTATGAATGATTTTTTTTTTTTTTTAAATCGAAGAGACAGGAAGTAAGCTGTACAAAAGCATGTGACATCACGTCTAACAGTAAGAGATCAGTATTAACATACTAATTTTTTATTTCTGCTTTGAAATGCAGTTCTCTTGATTTGTTCATGTTTTTCTAGAAACTTATTTTTCTTTTTGTTTTTTATTGTTAGATTGCCTTGGGATATACTGGCTTTTGTGGGTTATTCTTATGTATTAGTTTGCACAAATGTATTTTTCGTTTAGTTTTAGAAGAAATTAAAGCAAAGTAGTGAGAAAAGGATTCTTGAACATGGAACTGCCATTGCAATTTGGTCAGGTTCAAGCCTGGCCAATTACTTAACATCTCTGAACATTAGCGGACTTACCTACAACACTTTTAACAGATGGCTTATGAGGATTTTATGATACCATATATAAAAGTCCCTAGCATACAGTAGATATTTGATAAGCAATGCCTTGGACAAAAGAAAACATTTCTGAAAGTAGAGTAAGTTCAGGTAATGAAGAAACTAAGAACTTATTGTAAATTTAAAATTTCTCCTTCAATTTCATCAACATCATTGTTTTGGATGTGAGTCTGGGAAGATTACTTGACTAGTATGTCTATTATCATCATTTATAAAATGGGATAATACATTTTATACACCTTTCGAGGGCCCTTATGTACATTAGATAAATAATGTAAAGCACCATGGCTACAAAAAAGTTTCATATAAATGTCAATGTTTGTTTTTCTATTTTGTTTGATAAAATGCTCTTTTAGACAGTAGAATGAGTTGGTATGCAAAACATTATTGTGTTAATTAAACATGGGATTGTGTTAAATCATTGGATTAATTTTCCTTGAACATTTTGTAGTCTTTGTATTAGAGTTACTATTAACTAACACAGCTTGACAAATGCTTCCATTACTGGGTGTATGCATGGTGCTAATTCCAGAGAAGAAAAATTATTAGCAATACACTGGTTAATACGAGTAGTATTCAAAAGCTTTTAATGTAGCTGCTGGACAAGTCAGACCTGCATGTGAATGTTTTACTGAAGCCTGAAAGTAATAACCACAATCAGTTCTCAGTCTAGCAAAAAAAAATATCTGGACTAAGTATCCCCAAGAGACTTGCAAATTCCAACTCAGTAGGAGACTGACCCATTCCACACAAAGATCATACTGCTGTTGAAGTCCTATTCCACCACCAAACAAATATAACTGAGCTGCAGATAAAGTTAAGGTTTCAATGTTGGAGCTTGAGTAAGGAAGAAAGGTTTGTGGAACTGGTCTATTTAAAGCTGCCTATTGAGGAGATACAGTGTAATATTTAAAACATACAATAGTAAGCCTCAGAAATGATTGTCATTGTTCATTTTTGTCTTGCATTTGTGACCCTAGAAAGCTAGGCACACTGTAGCTTTTACTTACCTGTAAAAAGTGCAAAAGGCAGACTCTCATGTAAAAAGTAAATTGTTGTTTTTTAAAACTCAGGGCAATAATTTTCATATGTATAGTATATGAAGAAGTTTAATTATCGCTATCTTTTTTCGTGACGTATATGCGCCAAAGAAAAAGTAGGCTGAGTCTGAGCAAAAAGGAAAGTAGAAATCATTGTCGTCTCAGGACAAAATTTCCTTAATGCAGGTTGGGGATTTAGCTCAGAGGTAAAAGTGCTTGCCTAGCAAGCGCAAGGCCCTGAGTTCGATCCCAGCACCTCAAAACTGAGATAGTAAATCTGTTTGGAAAACCACAGTACAGCAGGTAGTTTTCACAGTGTCTCAGTAGAAATCAGGGAAGCTCTGGAGGAGCCTCGGGAGGTCTGCTGGGAAGGTCTGTGCTTCCACGTCTCCAGGACAGTAGTTCTACTTGCACCTATTTTGTGTTCTATTGACACGTATGATTTCATTTCATTTATGCTAAAGGTTCTACTGCTAAGGTCAGATTTTGAAATACACATACAACAAAGATGTATTCTTTAACCATAATAATACCAACTATAATGTGTTTAACATTCTGTGGAAAGCTTCAAAAACACCAAAGATACAGGCAAGGATGTTATCCTGAGGTGGGGCCAGTGACCAAATTTTCATACTTTTCCAACGTTTTGAAATAGCTTTAATAGCATGAACTTTTAAAATTTACACTCTTAAAAATGACTGATGACCCCAAAAACTTATCTAGAAAATTCTAAAAAATCCAAGAACACACAAAGCCACCAGAAAGATGATGTCTTCTCCTGAAAGTCCACTGAACACTCAGGAGAGAATTAAAGTTAAAACACACACACACACACACACACACACACACACACACGTCTTAGTATTATTATGAAAATAAGGCTGACCTCCTGAAGTCCCTGAAAGAGCCTTAGGGACCCCTCAGAGGGCCTGAGATCACACTTCGAGGGCCATTGACCTATTATTTTGTGGAAACACCATGGTACCGAATAATACATTAAGTCAAGTATGTATTTTTTCCACCTCTGCTTCAGGCTCAAACGAAATTGAAATGCTGAGTGAGATTTACTTCAAGGTGATTTCACAAAATGTTTTCAGTAATACCTTCATTTTTTAAAACTTTAAGATCTTAAAATATTTTCTTGCACTGAAGCATAACAGCCACCTTTCCCTCCTCGGAAGCAAAAATCAACCACCGATTTCAGTGAAAATGGAAGAGGGACCTATTGTTTATCATTGACAAAATGTTTTTACCTGTTTTCTTTTTTCTTTCTAAATTTGGTCTGTGGATTCTGGAAAGCGAGTATTCTAACAGTCAATAAGATGGCTTTTCAGAACAATAGAGGCAAACATCATCGCCACTTGGACTTGCTCACCTTCTTTCTGTCACAAAGGGGCTGTAAGTAATCCTATCAGCAAGGCATTGTGCTACTTAATTTCATTAAACAACTCATTATAGTGCTTACTTAACATTTCAATGGTACATTTTAATTGGCCACGATTGGCTCCTTTTGTCTTTTAAATTTTTTTACATTATCTGTTCATTTATAAGCAAAGACAAAAGCTTGTTGGTTCTTAAATGCACTTTCTCTGCTTCTCTTTGAGGACATCTGTAGCCAGAATAGTTTTGGCTCCTCCCAACAGGTCTCCTCTCAGCTGCTCCGTGTTTTTACATCTCTCAAGAGGGGTTAATTCTTTACAGCTGTATCCTGCCTTCCAAGAATCTCACATGTGCAAATTATTAATCTTTTTCTATTGCTACAGTAACTCCCTGGGCCATAAACACCCCCTACCTCAAACTGGCTCTTTTCCAAGAAAAACTTTGCTATTCTTTCCCAGAAAAGATAATTTGGCCTCTTTCAGTTTACATTGTTCATTGGAACAGTTGTTAAGATAAAGAAATGGAAACCTAGTTCCAAATAATAATTTAGAGTCAGAAATTTCAGATAGAGATGTGGCTTAGTGGTAGACCTCTTGCAGGTACCTAGCATATGTGAGGCCCTGAGTTCAATCCCCAGCACATAAATAAGTAAATAAATAAAGAAATATTAAAATAAAAACAAATTGAAACTTAGTCTGTAAGTATTAAATCTCTATCCTCAGTTGTGTAATCAGACCCAGAATTTTACATTCCATTTATTTAAAAAATCAGACTGCTTACACTTTCATGAGACTACATTTAAATACTTTTGATTTTGTAGATTCTATGTTAATTACACAGGATGCATTAAAATAGAAGAAAACAATAAAACAGTTTAGTGTTTCCTTTCGTGTAAGGACATTTTATTTTTCCAAATGTGTCTTGCTTATATTTATACACGCAGTATATAGTACATGCTTTAGTATTTAAACATATTAATGTTTAAAGCAGAAAACAACTTAAAATATTATGATGACATCATTTATATGACTGTACAGATATATTGACTAATCATAGCACAGCCTCTCTATTTTACTATAGTGTGTACTGAATTCTGGATTTTCAAATCATTCAGGAGTCATTGTAAGATGGCCAGTGTCTGGCCATTTCTCCCTGCTTCCATTATCTACATTTTGATTTGTTCTCCATTCTTTAGCTACTGGTTGGATACTCTTATGACACTACCAGCCTTCAAAATAAATCATTTATTTTAAAAGTTAGATGTGTCATAATAAAGCATTAAGAAATTCCAGAAATTGCATTTCTCAGTGATTACATGCCTCTAGTGGTGTTCTGAGACACAAGGCAGAGGGGCCAGTGATTTTTACCACCTGACAAGTGCAATAATCCCCTAGAACTGCAAGGCCTGAAGCATTTTATTGCTGTTATGAAACAGAATTTATAAATAAAAATAAGGAAAACAGCCAGAGTCATGCACTTCTTGGTTTTCACTGACATTGATATGACAGCCAATCAGAAATTTCCATTTATGCCAAGCTTGCCGAACCAATAATTTTAGCAATATAGCCTACCCTAAGAAATATTAAAGTGTTTTGCCTCGAATATGTATTTAACCACAGAAGTTTAAAGGTAAGTTCGTTATGATTCAGACATACAATCATTTTAATATATACAGAAAATCTCCCTGTAGACCAATTAAAAGGAGTTTCCAAACAATACTGACTCTTAATTCATATATTATAACTCAAGCAAGTTGCATTTCAACATTTTTAGATAAGCTGTGTAATAGTAGAAAAAAGGATTAGGATAATGGTGAGATATAAATTGCATTTTTGTATTATTTCAATTGTAT
The DNA here is from genome assembly GCA_004026905.1 of Hystrix cristata. NCBI lineage: Eukaryota > Metazoa > Chordata > Mammalia > Rodentia > Hystricidae > Hystrix > Hystrix cristata. Next base: position 5,316 of record PVJO010001675.1, on the reverse strand, counting down.
TTTAACAGGCTTTATGATTGAAAGGAAATAATGCAGAAGGGACAAACTTGTATAGATTATTTTTTCATTACATGCATTATTCTAGTTTAAAAATGTCAGTTGCTTGTCATGTTAACTAAGAATGCATTCACTATTGTACATATCTAAAGCTGGAGTTAAACTGAAAATTTTGCAAAGGACAGATACAAAGAAGTGATTTTTCCTTCTCTCTGTATATAAAAATAGAACTTTCAGAAATGTCATGGCTGACACATTTAGCTGCTGGACATTGAAAATCCTCTTTCTGACTCACAACCTGTGACTGGAACTCTGTCAGAGTAATCAAGAGATGTTATACTATAGAGCACAAACAGTAGGGGAAGCTCTGCCATTTGGTCTTGTTTTTAAAGCAAATGAGATTTAGATATGGCTCATAATGTAAATAAATATTTTTCATACTCCTCATCTTTAAAATAGAGAAAATAATTGGTTATTTAAGGTATTTGTCTAATGAAGTCAGTGCTTTGTGAGCATGGGGGATACTGAAACAGGTTAACAAGGTAAAAGATACACACGACCAAATAGATCCCTATTGTGTGCTGGATTATTTTGCTGAGATTGCATTGCTATTTGTGATGACTATGACAACAAAGGTAAATGGATTAAAATGAACCTCTTAACAATACAGACGTCCTTCAGAAATTAAAAAATAATTCCTAGATAAAATTTGTCTCATTTTGATCTGATGTTTTAAAATTAAGAGAATTATGGCACATATTATATTTTGAACCGTATTTCTAAAAGCACAAAAATGCTGTATATTGGGGTTTTATTTTATATATTTTGACTGCACTTTAAAGAAGATTTTGTCATAATTGTCAATTTTCCGAAAACAGAGCTTGATTGAAAGGACATTGTGTTAGTCAGCTTTTTGTTTCTGTGACAGTATACCTGAGAAAATCAATTTAAAGGGGTAAAGGTTTCTTTTAGCCCATGGTGTCAGAGATTTCAGCACATGATCACTTGGCCTCTTCGCTTTGGAGCTGTCATGAGACAAGGGTGTGGCAAGGCAAAGCTGCTTACCTGATCGAGGCCAGGAAGCAAAAATAGAGCAAGAGTTGAAGGAGCAGGGGGCAAAACATATCTTTTAAAGCCAAGCTCCTCGTGGCCTGCTTCCTCCAACTACACCTTTCTAAAGTTTCTGCCAACTCTCAATAGCCCATTTAACTCTGAATACATGGATGGATAAACCCATTGCTGAGGTTAGAGCCTTCACAAACCAGTCACCTCTAACGGTAACACCTCTGCACACTGCTGCACTGGGTGCACTAAGCTTTCAGTATTTGAGATTTGAGGGGGACATTTCTGATCTAATCCGTAACAGGCATTAATATGAACAACCATGATATAAGTGAAATCAGACTTAGGTAACTTATTTATCAGTATTCACATGCTGCTTTGTGGTAGTTTAACATTGCCATAGTGTGTGTCTTCTTGGATTTTCTTCACTTTTCAGAAAAAGAAACTTCTAAACTTTCAAAGTGAATGAATTAGCTTGCCAGAGCTGATTATAAAGGTACTACTATAATTTGCAGGGAGATATTTCAATTAATTTATTCAGGGTCCAACCTTATATATATGTATTCGCTTGCCAGAAAGGGCATCTTTAATGAAACTGCAGAACCCACTCACATTCATGCAAATGAAATAAAGGTAGATTCATTCTCCCCCACGTCTAAATCTTGCAAGTCTACTTGATTATGGGCAAAGTGCGAGTTATACTGTAGTATGGTGATATAATGGCTTTAGTGTTAGGTTCAGATTCTGTCTCTGATAGTTACAAGCTGTGTGCCCCTGGACAAGTAAATCTTTGTAAGCCTAAATTGTTCTCATCTGTAAAATGGGAAAGACACTCAGCCATTCATCAACTAGAGGTTTAACAAATAAAATAATGACACAAAGAGGCCAGACTAGTGTGGGTCATCATAGACATTTGGTAAAATGAGTTATTCCTTTTTTCCCTGGTTACATTTTAAAATTTATGTTTTACTCTTCCTTGTCCAAATTCCAAGTGGCTTATTTTACCAATGTCTATATTTTCCACAGACCTTATGATTTGTCTTATGAATCCAAGTTTACTCAAGTGAACAATACACCATACTCCAGTGTTTTTTGGAGAGATCTCTCCACTGTAGCAGAATTATTCTCTTCCCCACCCTCTCTGGTTATAATCTCTTCTAAGCAGAAGATTACCATTCTAAAAGCCAACAGGTTAACTCACTATTACATATAATCTTAAAGAATTACAGAACCTTAGAACTCAAAGGGACTTCTAAGTTAATTATCACAAGATGTACTGCATCTGCCTACTCCCTTAAGGTAACAAGGGCTAGGCAGTTATAATACATGGCTAAGTTGGGTTTGTTGAGAGGATATATATGTATATATATACATATATATATAAGGGCGAGGAGTAGGACTGAAGCACAGTAGTAGGAGTTTATGTCTATGGAGGGCGGTGACCATGAAGCTCAAACTCAGTGTTGTTTTGTGGAAATTTTGGCCCTGTGTCAGGCCAGATTTTCAGGTTTTCTAAGAAAATAAAATCTAGATTTTTATATGAAATCTTTTAAGTTAAAAAATTTCATTTGTTCTTTTTAAAAACCTGGCCTAAACCAAATATATTGACTGGACATATTCAGACCACATGTTGCTGCCTTAGACCTTCTGCTAGAGCATTTGATGCAAATAAGCTCGTGTTCAGGTGGAGACACTGAAGCCCACAAGGTCAGATGACTTTCCTAAGAGGAGTTAATGGCAAGACAAGGAGTAAACCCACATCTCCAGGCTCATGATGTAAGAACGACACCTGCGGCCATTTCTGCTTATTTGTGCCCATCAACATGCTTATGATATTTAGAATTATATTATTTTCTTCAGGTCACAGGTGTGATATGTACATTATGACACTAAATAATTATCTAGTTTTCAAAGTCTCTCAAATGAAATGTGTGCATAGAGGACTTGATTTAAAAAAAATCATCACTGTAACTTTAAAACAAGTTTATAACTTCATTTAACATACGAATTCTCTTCCTGCCAACCTTTACCATACTGGAGTTATTTATACTGTGGAATTATTTGCCTTGAGTTTATTATTATTTTTCTAAAGAAAATTTAGTTAGCTGAATGCATTAGAACACTTAATATTTCAGGGTACTCATATACATAAATAAACTTTTGCATCAGCTTAAAATGCTTCAAATCAGTTCATGTATTTGTATAACTCAATTGATCAGGTTTAGACTTTTAGAAAAAAATGATTAATAGGTATGGACCTAATCCTTTGGGAAATATCAGCGTGTTATTTTTGTGTTATAAAAAATGAAAAAGGAAATCCTTTGTTGATTTACACATGGACGTTTCTATATCCACGGAATCCCTAGACCCTAGAATCTAAAAGCTGACTAGCAGTTTGTGAACAAAGTTGAGTATTTTTGGCATTTTTGCCTTAGAGTAAATCATATCCCAAGTTTAAAATTCTAATAGGCAAACTTCTCTGTATTATTATACATAGCTCAGCACCAGTCGTTAAAGCCAAATCCTCTTGAGGCACTACATTTGCATATTTGAATTTTAATGTGGAACACCTACATTTTCAGCACTAAATCCAAAACCACCCTGGTCACATACTAATTGAACAGAACTGTCCATTCCAATTGTTGGTACTGGGGATTAGGATGCTTACAAATGAAATCCATTGATTAGGTCACATGGTATCATTTCAGGGCTGTGCAAAATTCTGGTTTTGCCCTCCCCTTGGGGTGCCTACTCTTCCCTGTGACCCCAACTTGCTTCAAGATTTTTAAATTTGCTGGCAACTAAGGTGCATTTCCTGACCTTACTGGTGGGAATAGTCTAGAAGTCTCTCAAGCGCTGTAGGAAGTAATTAATGTGCATGTTATTCCAGGAAGGAGTCACTGTTTCATGGATATCTGTGAAAGTATGGCAGCCGTGATGGTTAATTACTAAGGAACGTTCTGTCTCTGATACAGAAACAGATTCTTTAGATATGATATTTTGGTTTTATAATTTAAGATACTTTACAGATGTTTGTGAATGTGTAAATGTGAATATATGAAATTTTTGTGTTGCTCTTAAATTGTCTGTTTTCTGGTTTATAGATGGCACATGAATCAGTGAACCTAGAAATTACAAAGCTTCCTTGGGTCTTTTGGAAATATAAAAAATTAAAAGGGATTAAGGTGATATTTAAGAGAAACTGTGTCATAGTTACTAGCTCGTTACTGGGACAAAATACCCAACAACCACAAGTTAAAAGAGGAGAAGTTATTTGGGCTCACAGTTTGTAGATGTTTCAGTCCATAGTTGGCTAGTTCCAAGGAAGGGTGGCGTGACGAGGGAGAAACAGTTCACAGCACAGCAGGCAGGAAGCAGAGAGGATGGTTTTAGTTACTTTTCTTGTTGCTGAGACAAAATACCCAGCACGCAAAATTAAAGAGGAAAGGTTTATTTGGCTCACAGTTTGTAGAGGTTCCAGTCCATAGTTGACTGGCTCCCAGGCAGGGTGGCATGGCAGAGGGGCATCACAGAGGAGAAACAGTTCACAGCAGGCTGAGATAAGGGACAACCACAGCTCTTTCTGTCCCTTATTTCTGATTCAGGCTATAGGGTGGGTAGCACTCACACTCCTAATCCTATTGCCCTTGGTCCTAGCACTGCACCATGAATCGATCTCAGTGTCATACACTCTAGATCCAGATGCAAGCCATAACAGGGGCAAAGGGAGGAGAAGGGACATGGTCACACCCACAGTGATCTGCCTCTTCCCAGCAGGCTTCTCCTCCCAACATCCCAACCAGCTATAAACCCATCAGTGGACTAATCCAGTGATGAGTATCACACACACATGATCCAGTCACCTCCCAAAAGCTCACTTGTGAGCACATGAGGCTTTGGGGGGACATCTAGATATGAATGCTAACGAATTGCTTTAGTAGTTTTGCTTAATTTTAATGCAACAAACACTTGTTGGGTAATTAGGAAGAACAAAACACTGTAACAGTCACAAGAATTACCATGATAAATAAAGCATATTCTCTCTCTGAAATTTCCTGTCACTACTGGTCCTTATTCACATAGGATGGGACCTCAGTTGCTCATTGCACAAGCCAAACCAGAACCTGATAGACAAAAGGGAGAAGAGGGTACTGGTAGCTCGTAGGACATTATCAAAGCCAAAAGGCCAATTTTGGGGTGTCCCTGGGGCTGAATATGAGACGAGACCAGCCCTAGACTTTACTAAGCAGTAGGTTT